>PYXC01002777.1:1195000-1202500 GCA_015244755.2 Tenualosa ilisha | reverse complement strand
TCTACTTGTGTTGTGTATGCGCACATCTTTTCATAGTCCTGAATGTTTTTATCTGACAGTCTATGTGTTTTGTCTATGTGTTGTGGTTGTGTATGTGTGTGTGTGTGTGCAGGGCTTCATGACTAGACGCTGATGAGCAGGTGCATTTGCTGAAGTGCCAGGATGACCTCAGTAGCCGCCGACTATGACCACATGGAGATCCAGCAGCAGTATACCGACGTCAACAACCGCTGGGATGCCGACGAGTGGGACAACGAGAACAGCTCGGCCCGCCTGTTCGAACGTTCACGCATCAAGGCCCTTGCAGGTGAGCGCAGAGCCCAGAGCCCAGAGCAGCACCCTGCTCACACACAGTTATACAGTAGCCCTACTTTACCCTTAGTCAAATCCAAAATGGCGTCTAACCACAGTATGCACTATGGTGACCTTTTGAACCAAGCCTTTTAGACAAAAATGTGTAGTTATTTACAAATGAAAAATTAACATTGAAGTAATTTGTTGAGTGTGGTTGTCTTTGCTGGTATACACTGCACTGGCCTTTACCCAAGCTGACACTGACCTGCCAAATGATAACAGGCCGTAAGAAATCTTGCTGTCCTGCATATAGAGTTGTCAACTAAGTCAGTAACAGATGGGTTAATGCTACCCATTACCCACCACCAAAATTACCCAAGTCTTAGCAGCCACATCAATGTAAGGCTTAATGTATGCAATTGTGTGCAAACCTTTTAACACACTCATCCTGTCATCCTGGTATTAACACTTAAATTTAAGCTTGTAGCCTTGGCTACTGCTCACTACCTTTGTACTGATGTTTTAAATGCACCCCAGCCAATCAATATGTGCCCAAGGACCGTATCCCTAAGCCATCTTCTAGCCTCTTTGCCCCTGTCAGCAGTTTAGCTCAAAGCCCAAGCTGTAGTGTCGCCCAGGGCAGGATCGACTGGGCCTGGCGAGCCAGCCAAGATATCAAAACCTCTCTGGCAGGAGGGATACTCACGTAGCCCGCCTGTCTTCACCTTCCAAGCACACACAGGCCCGCTGTGAGAGCTCTCCGAGGGAATAGAGAAATGCCAAACGCGGCCCCTCGCAACAATGAGAACCAGTACTTATATTACACTTAAACTGCACTTGTGGTACATACTGTTCCGAGGCAGTGCATTGTGGGAGGGCTATGGTATTTGCCTTTTTCTATTTGATCGCTAGTGTGGTCTGCTCTGCTCATATGTTTTGTCTGTGCATGTGTGCCTGTAAAGGGCTGCTGTCAATTGTCATTTTAGTCAATGCACAGACATTCCTCATGGAAGTAGTGCGGTGTTCGGCCTCGGTTTAAGTGCCACTGTGGTCCACTGAGCTCAGCGATTTGCCTGCACTGTTCCGTGTTCAGTAGTGTTGACTCTCCCAAGGCGTTTGTGTCTGTTCAGTAACTGGAGCTGGAGCCACGTCGGGGTGCCTTGGCTTACAGGATAGTAGGCCAAAATGCTAGAGTTCCACTCGCCTCATTAAATAATTCAGCAGGCCCTCAAATATGCAGGAGACGGTTGGGTAGTTTAGGTGATCCCAGTGTCTCCTGCTTCAGACACTAATCTTCACCACAAGAAAGAGCCTTACAGCTATTCTGTATTACGTGCAGCAGTGGACGTTCCTGTTAGAACGTTTGCATTAGCTTGCTCATGGAGGCAACCCCGCACAGTTCTTGGTTCCCTTTCCTTCACCCTCTCTCTGTCTCTGTCTCTCTCTCTGTCTGTCTCTCTCTCTCTCTCTCTCTCTCTCTCTCTCTTTCTCTCTCTGCCCCTCCCTGAACGTCTCTCGCTTCGCCTTAGCATTTGGTGGCCAGATGTGAGTTTAGCAGTGCCATGGCGATGGCATTCTTCTCCTGAAGCATCACATGGACAAGGTGGCTGCACTTACATCATTGGCACATTCCTGCCTACTTATTTCCAACGCCTTTGTCATCTGGATCTGTAGTGGGCAGACACACACACGGGTTATGACAATGTGACAAGTTAGTAAGAAATCGGCCATAGTGTTTTGGAATACAGTGGTTAATGAAAAAACATCACTTTACCAATTGCATAGTATTTATTTACTTTTTTCTTACTCTTTCATATCTTTATTTGCCTCTGTGGTTGTTCATCTCATGGTTTCGCATGCTTGTGTGTCCTCCTGTCTGAGGTGAAACACGATGAAAATCTGGAGTGAAAGGCTTGTATGAACCCGAGTCTTTTCAAGTTTGTTTTGTTTCCCCTCTGTGTGTGTTTGTGTGATGCCATTGATCTGCTTGGTCCTTGGTGGTATTTCTGGTTTGTTTCTGGTAAGGCTAGACTCCCTCAGACTCAAAAGAGAGGGGGGTCAGGGGGCAGGTTAGAGGGTTCAGGAATAGCAGCCCACCAGTGGGACGTGTTCTCCCGCTCTTGAAGACTATTGACACATTCTGCAAGGCCGAGCCGGGGCGTTTGAATAATTAAAACCAGCCTCACCTCTGAAAGGAGCTTTATTTGGTGCCCATCGACCCTGCTGTTTCCTCCAAAACATTCCCAGCATGCCGCCATGCTTCCCCTTTAAAGAAGAAAGCCACACTGACAGGCCTAGCTGCCTGGAGTACTGGTGGCTTTGCCCCCCCCTGAAAACTATACATATAACTGATGCTCAGTGTTTCCCCATGGCTCCAATCATCTGTCACTGACATAGGCAGCCCCCAGCCTTCCCGTAAGAATTTCGTTTGGTCCCCTGGTCTGACAGCCCGAGTGTCGCTGTGAAATTTGCCACGGTGGCTTCACAGATTTCTGTCGTGCCCTCATTGCCTGCGTCTGGCCCGCAGTGTAGCTCCGAGCGTTTAGATATGGGGTGGCACGCTGGTCCCACACCCAGTGTCCTCCTCCTCCCTGTGCCCCTATTAACCCCAACCTCTGCTGATCTGATAGTGTGTGTGTGAGTGTGTGTGAGTGTGTGTGTGTGTGTGTGTGTGCAGGCATACTTGTATTTGTGCATAGACAGGCTTGTGTGTGCATGTTTGTGGGATTGTCTGTGTGTGTCTATGTGTGTGTGTGTGTGTGTGTGTGTGTGTCCACACCAGGGCAAAGCTGTCTCCGTTCTCATAAAGAACTTCCCTGAGTGTCAGTCCCCTTAAGATGGCACCAGGCTGTAAGGAGCCTGTGGAACATAGAGGTTAAAGGGAGTGGTTAGCTGAGAGCTAGACAGCCAGGCCACTGACACACAGACCATAACAGCCAGGCCACTGACACACAGACCATAACAGACAGGCCACTGACACACAGACCATAACAGCCAGGCCACTGACACACAGACCATAACAGCCAGGCCACAGACACACAGACCATAACAGCCAGGCCACAGACACACAGACCATAACAGCCAGGCCACTGACACACAGACCATAACAGCCAGGCCACTGACACACAGACCATAACAGACAGGCCACTGACACACAGACCATAACAGCCAGGGACAAGATGGAAGGCAATATAATGTCACTCCAGTGCAGTGTTGACTTTAGATATTAGTGTCTGTGTCTGAGCTCACCAACCTGGTATGTTGATTACATTTGTATTGCTCCAGACCTGTGGAATGTAATTCTGTGGCTTGATAAACATCAGGTTCATTTTATAACGCACCAAATGATTGAGTTTTTGAAACTTTTGATTGAACAGAGATAGTGCAGTAGGGGATGGATAGGCAGTGCAGAATCAGAGAAAGTGTTTTGCTCTCTTTCAACTTAACTGATGAATTGATCAGCTAAAGAAAGCGTCTCAGTAAACAAAAAGGTTGTATTTGAGCTTGTGCTCTCAACAGCGTGAAATCCCTCCTGTTCTTTATTGTTTAATTAAGAATGTCAGGTTGTGATTACAAGGCTAGGCTGCCAGAGTTACTTGGTTGATGTTGTAATAGAACTTGAATGTTGATGCCTTATTAACATTTATCAAAAAGACAGTCCAATTAAGCCAGGTCCGTGTGTGTGCGCGTGCATGTGCATGTGTGTGTGTGTGTGTGTGTGTTTGAAGGTGAGCAAGCAGACAAACCTCCATCTGAGAGGGCCAGGCCACCTCCAGCCTTGCCAGAGTAACTCAGACCCAGGCCTATCATCAGCTCCCAGTTGTATGCAACTGCAGCAGGCAACAAGCCCTCTGGAAACACACCCCAGTGTTTAAGCTCCCTCTCTTGCAAATATACAGCCGTGAGTGATGGTGCTGTTGACGCAGGGAGTTCAGAGAGACTTTGGGAACTTGGGACCCTTTTTATCTGCGGTAACACCACAGTTTGTGTTTTTGTAATCAGGGAAGAAGTGCTGGGTTTGAAACAAATGGAAATGGACAGAGAACGGATCTGAGGTGCTCTTTAGACAGGGGCTGTCAAAGTCATTTCCTCTGAAGGAGAGTTTACAGCGGGGGTGTTGATTTGGTCTTATTATTCTCTTTCTAAGATCTGTGCATGATGGAGGTCATATGATGTTTATGTGTTGATGGGCACATTAGGGAATGGGGGTGTAAAATTGCGCAGGGGCGAATAAATGCAGCTGAAATTGAGAACGGTGCGTTCCTTGGCATCACTGTGTGCTCTGTAGCGGATACAGAGAGAAAGAGAGTGAGTTCATCTGAAGTAAGTAAACTGAGCAGAATGATGGAGTGAGCTATTGAGAAGGGGGGGGGGGGGTAAGAGAGTGAAAGAGAGAGGAGGGGAGGAAGAGAGAAGAGAGAAGCGGATGCCTTCTTGGTGAGGACCGGTAGTGGAGGTAATCCGAGCGCATTCTGCCACATCTCTCTCTCTCTCTCCCTCTCCCTCTCTTTCTCCCTCTCTCCGGGAGCCTCAGCTTTATTCCTCCCGCTTTGTTTCCCCACTCCAAAGCCATGGCATTTTTGTGTGGCCCACGCGGCCGTGCTAAGCTGTGGAGACGTGGGGAGGATGGCTCTGGGTGAAAGTCAGCACTACCACTGAGAGAGAGAGACTACAGTGGCCTTTTTTCCCCTCAGCCCTCCTCTGTGATGCAAAATGTCAAGAGCTGTTTTATCTTATCGCAAGATCCTAAACCCCTGTGACTGAAAACAGGCAATGTGATAGCCATGGGCACCCCTCCAGCTGGAGCAGAGTTGGTACAGTCCACTGCCTCCTGCTTCTCTCCCCCCTCCCACCGGTCTGTATGGTAATTAGCCTGTGACGACATCAGAGAAAACAAAGCATCTGATTGGCTGGCTGCTTGAATTCCAGGCGGCAGGCTCCTCCCCCGTCCCTCCCAGAGGTCTGTGAAAGGTGTGCTGTGTCTCAGCAGCCTCAGCAGCGCAGTACAGGAGGACCCAGTCCACAGTGTCCACATCTCTTGCTCTCTTTCTCTCGCTCTCTCGCTCTCTCTCTTACTCCCTTAGTCTCTCCCTCCTTCCCTCTCTCTCTCTCTCTCTCTCTCTGTCTCTCTCTCTCGCTCCCTCTTGTCTCCATCTCTCCAGTCTCTCTCTGTGTGAGCTGTCACCTCCATCTACACGGAGAGAAGCGCAGTGCATGTGCGTGTGTTTTTGTTTGTGTGAGTGTGTGTGTGTGTGTGTGTGTGTGTGTGTGTGTGTGTGTGTCTGTGTCTGGGAGACTCGTCCCCCCTGCTGATGTTGCAATGGGGGGGGGGCGCTGGGCTTTGAACTGAGGGAGCGAAAGCAGGAAGCGCAGCTGCGGACCACGCAGCATGAAGACACGCTGTTGAGCGCCGCAGGCTCAAAACCTGAAAGCAGCTCTGCTCTCTGGACTAACAGACTAGAAGGGACTAGGAGGATCGCCACTCATTTGCATCCTCTCGTCCTCCCCGACTGGACGGGACTTCTTTTGCGGAGAGGACACTCGAGAAGCTCCTCTCTCCTGTCCGTCCGTCCATCTGTCCCTACAGTTCAGTGCGCTTTTCTGCACTTTGTTGCCGCTTCAACTATTGCTGCTGTTTCTCAGGCTCCACAATCCACTGTACTGATGGAGCTTCAGAGGGCAACCAGCATGCCTGGACCCTTGTCACCGGGACCCTTGTCCCCAGGACATGTGTCCCCGGGGCCGCTCTCTCCGGGGCCCGGGTCTGGGCCCGTCCCATCGTCTCCGGTCCCGGGCCCCAGTGGTGCTGGCCAAGCTTTGGGCTCAAGCTCAGGTGCTAGCCCCAGTTACACTGCTCAGGCTGCTTACAACTACAACCAGCTAGAGGGGCGCTTCAAACAGCTGCAAGGTAAGAGAAGCCAGCTGCACGCTGTGGTGTGTGTGCGTGTGTGTGTGCGTGTGTGTGCGCGTGTGAGAGAGAGTGTGTGTGTGTGTTTGTTTGTGGCTTTTGTTCTGTTTGGGTGCTGATTGGGTGAACTGAAGGGCTGGTGGCATCATAAGAGGAAGCTTTGCTCAGCCCTCTCTGGGGACTTTCACTTTTCCCCCCAAGAAGTCAAAGTTTAGCCAGAGCTTCCTCTCTCAGGCAGGACTTGTGAATGGAAGAGAGGAGTCCTCCCTCCGCCTCGTTGTTATGATGCTCGTGACTGCTACGTGAGGAAGAGGAGAGCCTCACCTCTCTTCGGGGATCACGAGGACACAACAGACACGCTTCAGCAGCCCATAAAATATTAATGAGGAGCAGCGGGGGACAGGACCTGTGAAGGAGGAGTAGAGGGGTGTGTGTGTGTATGTGTGTGTGTGTGTGTGTGTGTGTGTGTGTGTGTGTGTGTGTGTGTGCGTGTGCGTGCACGTGTGGGTGGGTGTGTGTTTGCGCCCATGTGGGGGTGGGGGAGACTGGGGACCCTAGAGAGTAACGAGGCAGTGTGTGAGTGCATGTGTTTGTGTGAGAGAGAGAAGGAGGGCGAGTGCCAGAGCTGCATAGTGTATCTGCTGCCTCTCAGCTGAGCCTGTTTAACACAAAAAGCATGGCTCATCCCACAGGGAGAACCGTCCTTGTTATTATTAAATGTGAATTTGGAGTTTTGCCCCCCCCCAACCCCCCCATGCTTCCCCTGCTCTCTCTTTCTCTTTCTCTCACACACACACTCTCTCTCCCTCTCTCTCTCTCCCCCGCGCGTTCATCCCTTTTATTCACCCTTCACAGCCTCTCGATTGGCTTATCAACCACAAACAATAGCAGGAGGCGAGAGAGAGTGAGTGAGAGAGAGAGAGAGAGAGAGGACAGTAGGAGTGGCTATTGGCCCGTCAGCACTGTTATGCTGCTGCAAGGTTGAGCCTGAAGGATTCCTCCCCTCTGCTTTGTTGCCATCCGTGGGCTGCAGGTGGTGGGATCCTGGCCCGGGCTGCTGCAGCGACCAGCGACGGCGATTTTTTTTTTTTTTTTTTTTTTTTTTTTTTTTTTTTTTTTGATGACGCTGCTTGAGCCGCGGCCCACTGAGGACTGGAGTGGGTGCTCTCTGAATGCGCTCTGGCTGTGCGGAGGCGGCCTGTGTTGTTGAGGTGATGGTGGTGGTGGTGGTGGTGGAGATATCTCTGGGTGCTTCTCTAGGCGCTGAAAGAAGCCCTTTCAGACTGCTCCGGCTCCGC
>PYXC01002777.1:1165000-1192500 GCA_015244755.2 Tenualosa ilisha | reverse complement strand
AACCTAGCTAGCCAAGGGTTTCAGGCTAGAGGCTGGAAGTCTGATGTGAAAGAGGGACACCCCGTGCCATCACTGTGGATAGTCCACAGCAGACGGGGCAGTCCAGGCCAAGTCACATCTTCACTCCTGCCTGTCTTGTAGTGAAAATGGGCCATTACCTATTTTCTAAAGCTCTGGACGGTGGACACTTTGAAACACTCACACGAGAAATGCTGTTTATCCTGTAGCTGGGTGCTGCCTAGGGGAAATTAAAGACTCGTGGTGAGAATAGTTGGATTTAAATTCAATGGGGACATTTCCCCTCATGACACTCCCCCCTTTCTATCACCAGACAAGGTCATGATTACAAGATGTGAACCAGAACATGTCATGAGAATTTCAGTTTAACCTCCACTGATGCTTACAAACCCACTCTGGCCAGAGCGTTATGGTAACAAAGCAACCCCCTGTTTGTTCACCTATAGCTTTATCTCAGCTGAGATAAGAACTCAGGCCTGGCTGCAGTAGCCAGTTAGCTAGGGAGCAAAGTCCAGCCTGAGGACTGACAGACTCGTCTGTGGCCTGTGGCGCGTTGCCGCGGCAATTCCCCTTCCAGAACGGCCCGGTCCGACCTGACCCGGCTGGCCAGGCCCTTTCTACCACCCTGGACTTCCTAATCAGATCCGCGGCACAAAGACAACACCCTGCCGTCACGGGGGCCCCCAGTTCCAGTTTAAAAGAGGCGATTCTGTTCTTCCGAAGAGAGCGCCCAAGCTGGTGCCAAGCCTCCTGCCACCCGGGCTCAATGCCCTTCTGTTCATCCGCTGGCCTGGGCTCCCATGCCCTGTCAAGCGAGAGAGAACGAGAGAGAAACAGAGAAACAGAGACTGAGAAAGAATGAGAGAGGGAGAGAGAGAGAGGGCAGGAAAGGGAAAAGTGGTTGTCTGAATCGAGTGAAGGCAGACACGGGGGGCGGGGGGTGGCAACCCTGCTGGTTCTTTCTGACGCTGATTGACTGGTAGGGTTGGGTGCTGCGCTCCACATTTTTCCTCCCCGGAGCCAGCGGGCCCTCCGGATCCGCGCACACAAAAGCCACAGTGTCAGCACCAGCTGTGGGCCATGAACCTATGGAAGAGCGGCAGTGGCACTGGCAACCCATTCGGCCCGCTAGGCATGACGCTGAGTTCAGATGACGGTACCAGCACCACTTCAACTCAGGGGAGACCTCATACCAGGCCCTAGAGAACAGAACCGAACAGTGGTCCCTTTCCAAAACCCATAGTTGCTAACTAAGCAACTATGGTTGGGATTAGTAACTTTGTTAGTTAGCAACTGTATTGGTTGCACTGTAACTCCCCATTGCCAGACAACTAAGTTGCTAAGTGGTTAGTATTGCTAAGTGGTTAGCAACTCTGATTTTGGAAAAACAGACCCCAGGCCAGTGCAACAACACACAGAAGCCACATCTCTACAACATACTGGCTAAATCCAAACATTCCCACTAACCCTAAGCATTGAACCCTCAACGTTTGATCTGAATGAGCCAATAACGAGGAGGATTCATGACAGTAAAGCATTAAGGGCTCAGGGCTTACGAGGGGCATTGGGATTTACTAGATGTACATCCAGTCCATTGATAGTGAAAGGCCGTCATTATGTTTTTTTTTTTTTTTTTAGAGGGTGATGGTTAGGCTGCCAAAGTTAAAGGCTGCAGTTGGCATCTCTGTATTGGGTCCTGTGGCATTCCCCACATGCCTGATTATATGCTCCGTAACCCACACATGTACACACATACACACATGTGCACACCACACACGCATATACCTCATTAGAGGGGCATATACTTAGCAGTCAAGATTTCCAAGAATTTTCCCAGATTTCCGGGTTTAAGCCGTGGTATTAAAAACACTGTGCTCGCAGTCCTGAGTGTTTTCCTGGGCTCAGTCACTACTTTAGTCGGCCCTTCTCCAAATGCCCTCTTGAATCACTGACTGATTATTCATCTGCACCTTTTCATGGAGTCAGACTCTCAGCCATGTGTGACTGAGGGCAACTTGTTTATGTGTAAAATGGCTGGGTGCTGTAACTGGTTGACAGCAAACACACACTCACACAAACTCTCTCTCTATCTCACACACACACACACACACACACACACACGTAAACACGCATGCACACACACACACACACACACACACACACACACACACTACACATGTACACATGCATGCACATACACACACACACACACACACACACACACACAGACACACATGCACACATTCACACATGTCTACACTTTTGAGGGGTTGGTTCCAGAGCCGTGACTGAGAGACTTTGGTCTTTCTTTCACTGTAACTATGTATCTGTACGTCTTTGATTAAATCACCTCAACATCAGAGGCTGACTGTGTACTGTAAGGTGGTGGCCAAGTACAGAACAGAGGGTGACTTCAGTACAGTGTAACACACTCAAGTGTTTCTCCTTGACTCAAAAGGACACACCACACACACAGTCCACACACGCACACACGCATGCACATGCACACACTCACCAATCAGCCAAAGTGCAGCTGTGGGCAATACTTGGGCTTGGTGGTAAACCTGTAATGCTTGGCCAGTCAAGGTTGAAGGCACACTGAGCTAAAGCAACTGAATAATGGCAACCCCACCCGGGCCCACTCAGCTCAGGTGGCTTAATGAGGAAATGAAACAGTAGTGTTATGCTGAGCCAACTGAGACGTCAGGCACTGAGTGATAGACACACACACACACACACACACACACACACACACACACACATTCCTCTTCCTGTCCATTGGTTGAATTAATGTAGAGTTTACTATGAGAATCCTGAAAACACAGTGCAATTTAGGTTCAATAAGTGTGTTAGGGCCTTTGCTCCAAAAGCAATTGGGCAGCGTTTTATTTCAGCATAGTGCTTTTCTTCAGGGACTCCAAACCTGAGGTGTTTCTTACATTTAAAATCTTTTCTCCATACAAGAGGAATGTCAAGATTTCTCAGAATCTGAATAGAGACTAAACTGTGTTCAGGGTGGTTTAGGCTGAGGTGCTGTATCACATGCATGGGTGTATGTGTGTGTGTGAGCCTGCCGCTGCCACTGTTAGCAAGACGAGACACAGCCGAGTACCAAACAGTGATCCCCAAAGGAAACCTCAGCCTGAGACGCGAGGCAGTTTTAGCAGGATTCGCTCCTGACCGCATGTTTGGAATTGGTTATACGATCGGGATGAAATGACTCGAGTCGTTGTTTTTCTTAGCGTCACGAGACACGGCACAGAGGGTACGGCAGCACTGGCGCTGATGTTCATGCTGTTGCCCGGTGTCTACATTGTCAGCTATTCAAACATGACCATGAAGATACATCCACATCACACATACACACACACATACACACACACACACACACACACACACACATATACACACACACACTAGTTGCCCCACCCTTCCCCTCTGTTCGGGCCTTATTGAAGACAGATGGGACGCTATAATGAGCTGCTGTGTCTGTGGGCTGCCCCTGCCGCCCCACCCTCACCCCCGAAATAGCACCTACCCTCAAAGCCTGACGGCACTGGGTGCAAGACCCCCTCCCCTGATTAAAAACTAGAATACTTTTCACCCTGGAGGAGAAGTAAGGTGGAGAGTGTGTGAAAGAGAGGGGGGGAGAGAGAGAGAGAGAGAGAGAAAGGGAGACAGACAGAGAGAGAGAGACAGAGACAGAGAGAGAGAGAGAAAGGGAGTCAGACAGACAGAGAGAGAGAGAGACAGAGAGAGAGAGAGAGAAGGAGTCAGACAGACAGACAGAGAGGAGACAGAGAGAGAGAGAGACAGACAGAGAGAGAAGGAGACGGAGACGGAGAGAGAGAGAGGGACGAGAGAGAGAGAGGAGAGAGAGAGAGGAGACAGACAGAGAGAGAGAGAGAGAGAGAGAGTCAGACAGAGAGAGGAGACAGAGAGAGAGAGAGAGAGAGAGAGGCATTTAGAAAAACATTACGCCAAAATATTACTTTTATTTGTGGCGTAGGTATCTCTCCTCACTCTCACTCTCACTCTCACCCTCCACACACGCACACACACACCACATACAAGACAGAGAGAGAAAGAACAAGCGTAGAAACTTTAACATATTCACAATAAAATATGATTCCTATCAGTGACGCTTCCACAGGTTTTGGCCTCTTTGATCTTAAACCTCAACCCTGTAACTATCTAATGATGAAAGGAGACTTGTGTACAGTTGTGTGCTTGTTGAGATGTTCTCTGGTGATTGGATTGAAAGGAGGTCAGGTTGTGGACATGGCCAAAACCCCCCTGGCCGTGGTTATTGACAGCACACTGGTAGTCCTGCTGTGTGTATTTGTTCAATCCATCATCATTCTACCCCAGCTGAAATGGCTGGGCTCTCTCGAATGTTAGGTCTCGAATGAAAGGCCTGCATTTGTGAAAAGATAACACTTACTAAAATGTAGATATTTTGATAAGTTATAGTTGCCTACAATAATGCGCTGGGATGTATCGTATTTCTTAGATATATAGGCCTCCACTTCAATTTTATATTCGGTTCAGTTAAATTTTGTTTTATTTGCACCACAAACAATTGAGAAATGTTTAGATCCTTTCGTATATTTACTCATGTGATTCTTCTGTGGTCACCTTAAGGCGCTTTACGGGCCTTCAGATGAAGCATGACGTTTGCCCGAAGGTCGGCTTGGCCCGGGAGAGTGACGGTTTTACGATGGTTAAGTAGATGGCCATCAACGTTTGAGTGGTTTGGATGGTGCTGCGGTCCGGTCGAGGTGTTTGCTTTGGAAAGCCTCGGAGCGAGCGGCCCCAGCACTCAATGGCCAGCATATGCAGCCTCTGAGGCCCGACTTCCACTTTTCCCCACATTTAGTATCACCTTTCCCTTGTCTGGCTCCGTTCCCCTCTTCAAAACAAGGCTGTCTTGTTGAACATAATGACCCCCATACAGTTTCTCTGGTAAAGCAAAGCCCTCGTTCCGAGCTGTTGCTGGATTTCAGAGCCTCTGTGAGGACTTGACGAGGGAAAACGCTGTGAGTCTGACTCACTGTTTGTTGGTGAAATATTTTCTTTTCTCGTTTTGGGGCCTGGGAATTGGTGGCCGTGTGCTTTTGATGTAGAGGACCTACTGAGACGCTGTAGTGTTTTATTATCACTGGGAGACTCAGTGTGAATTCACTGAGTGAGAACTTAGAATGACGCACAGGGTCGTTCGGTTGGTTCTCATCTCAGTTTCACCCACCCAGAGGCCCGTGTGTGTGTGTGTGTGTGTGTGTGTGTGTGGTGTGTGTGTGTGTGTGTGTGTGTGTGTGTGTGTGTGTGTGTGTACATAGTTCTGTTTCTACACTCATATGGTGTAGGTCATTTTTCTGTGCTAAAATTACATTTGAACTAACACACTGCTTTATAGTGGTGGTTAGTAAACCTGCCAGTTTTGTTTGTCTCTCTGGCTAATGATTAATAGAACCGTGAGTGTGACATACATTCACACACACTCATCGTGATGCATTACTCATGAGATGAGTGTCAGTGAACTATACAGACAGAGCATTCCAGCACTTTCTCATTCCAGCACTTTCTGGCCAGGCATTTCATATACTGTCTGTGACCCATCGTCCATCAAAGTGAGTGCCTTGCGCTCTCAATTGCATTTGCACTCTGCTGTGTAAGCAGGTGTCTCATTTTCCCCACCTTCCTCACACACACACACGCACCAGGAACAAAGACGGAGGACTCCCTGCAGCTTGTGTTGAGTTGACGTCGATCACACACTCTGTCATTGTCTCGTTAGAATGTAACACTCCACGGAGGCTGCTCGTGAAGCCTGGCCGGGACGTACCCTACCCCGTCTGAGCCTGGCAGGTGGATGATCTAACTGACGCTGGGGCAGAGGAGACTCATTTTGCTTTTGTCCTTCAGTCGTCTCTGAGGTGGCGACGGACGGTGTGGCAGCGCAGTGCAGTGCAGAACAGGGACAAGTGAGGAGCTGAATGATTCATAATCGGGAGCCGGCGTGGCCTACATTACAGCAGAGAGGGCCTCGGTATTTTAGAACGCGCAGGACGCACGCGTCACAGGACGCCTGTCCTGCACACACACCTGTTCTCCACTCACAGTAATAGAGCTCCGCTTTAGCTGTGAGGAGAGTTAAACCAAAGATCTTTAAATACTGACCGCTGTTACCCTCTCTGGTTAAACTGCAAGACTGTACAAATGCACAAAGAATATTCAGATGCTACCAGCTGACCTAGCTGCCAATAACAGCATAGGTAATTGAATGGACAGCATATCAGTGTTAATATCAATATCAATATCAGTATCTACATTTGGCATTTTAAAACTTAACTGTGGTTTACAGTAGACATGTTAGTAGCTGTTAACTAAAATTGTAAACTCCAGCTCCAGGCTGAGAAACACTGGGGCCTCACAGATAACTCACAGATAACTCACAGATAACTCGGCCCATGGTGTAGTGAGGTTATTCCCTATGGCCAGGCTCCAAGCACTGTAGCGTTACTGGGCAGTGCTGGGTTCCCTGGGTAGCAGGGTGAGGTCAGGTGGGGGGAGGTTGGGAGGAAGGAGAGGCTGGCACAGGGTGTGGGCAACCATGTGGCGGCCAGCGTCAAGCCCAGTTAAATATCTCAGGGCACTGCCATGTTTATTTAGGTTTACGGTCCCTTGTGTTTAAGTGTGATTTATCGTCCTCCTGACTCCACTCCCCAAGCAGGTAGGACTGGGGCCTGGTCTTGTAGGCCAGATGCTGCTGTAATAAACAGGCAGTTTGCTAACAACAACACGAGATATTTAGCGTAGCGATGCTGCTCCACAAACAACTTTGCTGAGCAGGCTATGCGTCCTACCTTGATATATGGCACTGCTGTGGAACACTCCCAGTGGAATACTTACTTCTCTCCTCAGCCCTCCGGCCCATCTGTCTTTCTGTCTGTCTGTCTGGCTGTCTGTCCGTCTGGCTGTCTGTCTGTTTGTCTTAGGAGGATAGAGTGTCTGTCTGTCTGCTGGCTGTCTTAGAAGGACGGATGGCCTGTCTGTCTGTCTGCCTGCCTGTTTGCTGTCTTAGAAGGATGGCTGGACTGTCTGTCTGTCTGTTGACTGTCTCAGGAGTATGACAGTCTGTCTTTTAGTCCACCTGTCACCTGTCTGAGGAGCACTGTCTATCTGTCTGTCTTAGAAGGACGGATGGACTGTCTGTCTGTCTGTTGGCTGTCTCAGGAGCATGGGCAGTCTGTCTGTCAGTCCATCTATCACCTGTCTGAAGAGCAATGTCTGCCTGTCGGCTGTTTTAGCAGGACTGAGGCACTGCACTGGTCACCCGTGGGAGTCTTGCCTGCGGTAGTGCAGCTGGAACACGTTAAATACACAACGGCTAATCTCTCTTGACGCAACGTCCTTTTAAAACTACAAGGTGACCACAGATAGACTGATATACAAAATTTGCACATAGCAAATAGCACAAGTAAAACCGTTTTAAGAACTTTAAGTACCTTTCGCACTCACAGTATCCATAAGTAATCATAGCTATGCTGTAAGGTGTCACGCTAATCAGAGGACACAAGTGAAAACATTTAAAAGTGTTATTAAATATCATGGAGTCGTTAGCCTCACTGCTAGATTAGCACCGTGTTATCTCACCTAGCTTGTCTTCTGTGTTGTTCCTATCTGCGCTGGTATTTAAAAGGAGCAAGCACATAGTTATCCCCCACCCCATCCCCCCAGTCTGACTGTGTGCTTGTCAGATCAGTTTTGCTTGTAGCACATCATCGTCCTCAATATCGCACAGACACACCATGCTGAGAGCAACACTGACCACACGCACGCACACATACACACACACACACACACACAGGCTCCAGATCAATAATGTCTCCACATGCGGATGCCTCATTATGTTTTAGCCAAAGCCATGTCTGAAATAGACAGATGTGGACTGAGATGGGGCGGGACAGCAGGGGTGTGGGGTGGTGTGTGTGTGTGTGTGTGTGTGTGTGTGTGTGTGTGTGTGTGTATTGCGTTGGTGGGGTTGATTGAGAGAGAGTGGGGCAACAGGGTTGGAGGGGTGTGGGGTATGTGTGTGGGGTATGTATGTGTGTGTGTGTGTGTGTGTGTGTGTGTGTGTATTACGGGGCAGTGTTGGTGGGGTTGATTAAGAGAGGGTGGAAAGATGTAGCCATTTTGAATGCATCATCCAGGCTGTTTTGAACAGAAACACCCCATTGTAAGGTCAAGGACAGCCACACTCATATCCACCTCCCCACACACACAGATGTGTCCATCTCTTAATATGTCTGTTATTCAGCCACCATGAGCACCATGTGAGTGAGATGCTTGTTTCATGGCCTCTTTAAAATATTCCTGCGGCCCCGTGGGACGGGCCTCACATGAACTCCAGAAATAGAAAACGCCTCTTTGTTCAGCATTATTGATTGGCCCGCGGCCGACTCGCACGCTGCCACATTATTTTTGACTGGCTGGCAGAATGAAACCCTTTGTAGGCTGTCAGCAAAATGGTTGAGGCGTTTTAGCGTTATTATCTTTCACTCAACTTCGTCTCTGTCCAGCGGGGTATTCCAAGTAAGTGGTTAAGTAATAAACCTGGGTGTGTTAGCCAGAGCCAGATGTAAACCTCCTAATATAGGAGCCTCATCACTTTGTTTAGTTAAGAGAATTAGAACTCCAGGCTCTTCTATTATTAGGTTTACTCTACTACCTCTGGCTTGGCTTGCCCAGGTTTACCACTTATCCACCTACTAGGAATACTCCTCAGAGGTCTGAAAAGTTTATCAATAGAGGAAAACCAGAAGAATTCGGAAGTAGGAATTCAGGAATTCTTTTCTTTATTTCCTTCTCTGCTGCTGGTTTCTGAGTTGGGGTTCAGATTTATGTTCCCAGTTGAGCACTTCATTAAAACCTGGCTAGAAACAGGCAGAGATTGTGTGAAGGTCAGGTTTTAAATTTAACACAGCTTCAAACTGAGCTGGAGTTTTTTAAATTTAACACAGCTTCAAACTGAGCTGGAGTTTTTTTTTTAAATTTAACACAGCTTCAAACTGAGCTGGAGTTTTTTTTTAATTTAACACAGCTTCAAACTGAGCTGGAGTTTTTTTTTCACTCTTACAGCTGTAAGTAAGGATGGACTGCTTAGTTTTCTGTTCGTAACAGAACTGCTCTGTCCTGTCCATAGACATGATGTAGATTTAGGAGACACCTACATGTATGTGGCTGATGGAAAAATTTCCCATTTTAAGCATGCAGTTCCCACTTTCCCACTTCCATCACGCAGCTCACTTGGCTGAAGCCACTGAAAATGGGCTGCTCTCCATCCCCTCTCATTGGAGCGTAGTCTTCTCATGTTGACGCATGTTAGACTGGCACACTCGCTCGCTGCTGCTGCTGCTGTTGCCGCTGCTGCCGCTGTCCTCAACTGACCTGCAGGATCTCGCCTTGTGACTCTTACTGTCGCTTTCAATAGCTTAGGTGGTTCTGTAGGGCTGCGTTGCCATGGAAACTTTCCCACCATGGGGGGGGGGCATCAGGAGGGCAAGGCATCCTAACCCTGTCCCCACCGCCCCCCCATGCTGGTCTGCAGCTCTTTTTAGTGTGTCTGTAAGGGATGCTGTTTTTCGTTCTCACGCCACCTTAATTACTGGAAGAGCAGGTTAGCGCAGCGGGAGCGGCCATTACTCACCTGAGGAACAGTAGGACGTGAAAACTCTCACCTGCCCCCTACATTCTGTGGCCGTGTGACTGGACTGACCGTCATTTAATACACTCCAGTCATTTACCATCAAAGATGAAGGTGCATCTTTCTCCAACACTCACTTTCTCTTTCTCTCTCTCCCTCTTATTCTCTGTTTCCCTTTCCCTCTCTCACTCACTCACTTTTCCTCATTCTCACTTTACTCTATTTTTTCTTTTCTTTTCTCATGTCGGTGGTCATGTTGTCAGCCCCCATTTTCCATGTAGGCCATTAAAAAGATCCAGTTCACAAGTTCACAAGCTGGTATGAAGCAGATGGGGGGTTTGAGTGACTGTCATGCCACATTGGCTTAAAGGACCAAGACCCTGCCACAGCCTGCAGTCCGTGCTTAGGCCTGCATGGTGGGGCGACCAATGCATGTGACCGAGGCCTCCACCCCTCCTTCTCCCTTCTCTTTCTCTCTCTCTCTCTCTCTCTCTCTTTCTCTCCCTCTCCCTCTCTCTCTCTCTCTCTCTCTCCCTCTCCCTGTGGCCGTTGCTCAGCTGTGTGGACCAGATGCTCTCTGCTCAGCAGGAAATCATGTTTAGCAAACATGGAGATTCCTCCCCCCCCCCATATCCTTTTGGAAGACATTGCTTAATACATGACCTTATTAACCCTATAAAAGTGTGTCAGATTGCACATATAATGCAGTATTGGGTTTCAGTAACTGAATCCCAATGTCCCCCCTAACCCCAAATCCTCAAAGACTTATTAGTCGTTTATGTCAATTAGTCAATTATCATGCTGATTTATGCTGGTTAAGTCATCAAGGGTTCAGGGTTTATATCTTAGGTGGAAAATTGAGATTCACCATAATAGATTGTGCAGCGTCTAGGTCTTAGTAACTTAAATTCCGATGTCGTCCTTAACCCTAACCCTAACTAGCATGAATTAGACAATCATAATGTTGATTTGTGCTGTTTGTCATCAAGGGTTCAGGCTTATAACTTAGGCGGGACTTTGGGATGCAGCTTACATCACTGATCTGGTGAGCTCATTGCTCTCAACCAAGCAGTCATGAGTGACTGGCTCAAGCCCAATGTCCTACTAAGATGTTATCCTGAACCCTCAAACACTTAGCTAGCATGAGTCTGTCTCATGATTGGCTGAATCATGCTAGTTAAGTCATTGAGAGTTCAGGGGTTAGGGCTTAGGAGGGTCATTGGGATTTAATCAACCACTATGTGTTGGCATTAGGAAAGATTAGCATGTTATAGTGGAGAAGATAGGCCCACCAGACATTCTCAGACGCTGCTGATCTCCAGCGAGTTTTAACTGTGCTACACACACACACGCACACACACACACACACCACAGAGGCAGAGAACAGTCGCTCTATTGTCAGAGGACTGTTATGCCCCCCTCGGGTCTGCCACAGAGGGTCCCTCTATACGACCACATGGCCACCCGGCCCGCTCATGTGACCTGGAGGTACTCGAGCGAGGCCCACGTGAACCCGGGCGCCATTTAGTGGGCTCTTGCCAGAGGGAGCTCCAGTGTGGGTTATGGTTCTGGGCTTCAGCTCTGGGAAAACATGAGAGCTTGTCTGATCAGTGTTCAGATGACACCACTAGAAGACCTCCATGATGGCCTGTGTAGCACAGGATTTTAGTGGCTGTTCTAATTTCACAACCACCTCTGTTGTGTGTGTATGTGTGTGTGTGTGTGTGTGTGTGTATTGTGTGTATAAGTGTGTTTGTGTGTGCGTGTGTGTGTGTGTGACCTGTAATCTGTCAAGATCAGTCTCTGGCCCACCGCGCTGTGTTGGGTTGTGAAACTTCTTGCCAGATTCCCATGGCAACCAGCTTGGAGTGTGCAAGAAAAATACCTCATGGAGCAGAGAGGTTGGCACTGGCACACGCCATTAAGTGTGATGTGTGGGTGGGTGAGTGTGTCTAATGGGTATGGATGTGGGCCTGTGTGTGTATGTATGTCTGTGTGTGTGTGTGTGGTGTGACAATGCTTATAGAACATGAGAGGGGCATTTGAGTATGCAGAAATTCCACAGATATGCTCACAGATGTGTGTGCGTGTGCATGTGTGCGTGTATGTGTGTGTGTGTGTGTGTGTGTGTGTCAGGAAATGTGCATGTGTGTGTCCGCAAGGTACATGCACAGGCACTGGTGATGAATGGTCCGTAGCTGTATGTGAATCTCAGGTAGGGACGTCAGTGGCGCTGGTGTTTTTGGCCCAGTCTGGCAGTCTGGGCTCTCAGAGGGATATTTATGGGTTCGGCAGAATGGAGTGTGGGGTCCGCTCCAGACCACCCGGCCTGTCTTCTGCAGGAGCCCAGAATGAATTTTGGCGAGAGCTGACATGTGATTTCACCCAGCGCTGCTAATTCCAGTTAGCCCCGACTGAAGGATGAGTGAGCCTCTCCCTCCTGATGTATTGTGGGATACTTTTAGTCAGCACCCCACACCCCAGCTGCACCAACCCACCCACCCACCCACGCATTCCCCTGACGAACAATTGCTGGAAACAAATAGAGGGGGGAAAAAATGCACAGTGTGGAACAATAGAACAGTATTTACTGTTGTGCGTGTTTGGAGTTCTTTGTTATTTTTTATTTAGGGTTGAAGCTTGATCCTAGAGAGTCAGAGGGGAGGAAGAGCGTTGCAGTAGCCATGAAAACAATGAGTCTCCGTCATTCAGACGATCATAAACAGAGGAGAGGCTCGTTGGGCCAAGTGTGGATGCACGGCATAAACAGGATGGATGCTTGCTCTCCAGTAGACCTCTAAATGTGTGTGTGGTGTGTGTGTGTGTGGTGTGTGTGTGTGTGTGGTGTTTGTGTGTGTCGTGAGGTTGTAAGAGTGCGTTTAAGGATATGCCAGTCCACTCCCTCCTCCTTCCTAGTTTGCATGAATGTTATCTTCATGGGGGTGTTGCTGTGTTCGTTGGCCTTCACGGTACGTGCGGATGATCACGAACGCCGCTCAGCGGAAGTGAAACTCCTCTGCCCTCCTCTTAACGTTCCCTTTTCGTCTCCCTGCAGATGAGCGTGAGGCGGTGCAGAAGAAGACCTTCACCAAATGGGTGAACTCTCACCTGGCGCGTGTCTCCTGCCGCATCACCGACCTCTACATGGACCTGAGGGACGGGCGCATGCTCATCAAGCTGCTGGAGGTGCTCTCCGGAGAGAGACTGGTGGGTATTACTGTGTGTGTGTGTGTGTGTGTGTGTGTGTGTGTGTGTGTGTGTGTGTGTGTGGTGTGTGTGTGTGTGTGTGTGGTGTGTGTGTGTGTGGTGGTGTGTGTGTGTGTGTGTGAGAGAGAGAGAGAGAGAGAGATAGAGAGAGAGACGCAGGCTCATCAAGGTGCTGGAGGTGCTCTCTGGAGAGAGACTGGTGGGGTATTGTGGTGTGGTGTGTGAGAGAGAGAGAGGAGAGAGAGAGAGACAGAGAGAGAGACGCAGGCTTATCAAGGTGCTGGAGAAGCCTTTAGCCCTGGGCTGTTCTGGGCAGGTATATACCTTGAGCTCTGGACTGTTCTGGGCAGGTAGATAACTTTAGCCCTAGACTGCTCCTGTAAGGTAGATACCTGGAGCCTGGGCAGGTAAATACACTGAGCTCCGGACAGTTCTGGGCAGGTAGATACCTGAGCCCTGGACTGCTCTGAGTAGGTAAATATTCGGAGCCCTGGACAGGCAGATAGCCTGAGCCCTAGATTGCTCTGGGCAGGTAGATTCTCTTAGCCCCGAGCATGTAGGCTAGATACCCTGAGCCCTGGTTGGGTTTCAGCGCACCGGCTACATGCTCCGCAAGGGCACCATGGAGATCTTCTTACAGGCACCCCGATTGGCTGACAGGGAAATGTGACCACACAGCTTGGCAGCCTTAGCTGAGTGGCAGCTTATACTGATACACACACACATACCCCCCCCCCCCACACACACACACACACACACATACACAAACAGACACACACACGCGCAGGCACACACACTCACACACAGATGGCACAAATAGTTGTTTTTGTGTGAGAGAAACTGAAAGCCTACCACCCATGGGAAAGAGAATAAAAAAATAGTGACTTATCACTATTCATGGTTGTTTATGTAGTGTACAGTAGTCGACTGGAATAAAGAATCCATACTTCAGTAATACACACCCCCACCCCCCACCCCCCAAACTCAGTGAACTGGCTCTTTTTGAAACTTACCCCGCTGACAGACTCGGGAAGACAGCCCTGGAATCAAAATGCAATTAAGACCGATTACTGTCTGTGCCACTTTTCGTCCAATACCCTGGTCCTCTCCCCTCCACTCTGCAGCCTTCCGCTGCCCCCACCCCCCCCACCCCCACCCCCACAATCTTCACTCTTCCACACCCCCCATCTTGTGACTTCCCGGGGAACATGCCAAACGTCCAAGCTCCTTTTTGACAGGACCTCTCCAGGCATCATTGTGAGAAAGCCATGGCCACAACTTCAACTGTAACCATGTGAATATGACCACAGTCTTTGTGTGTGTGTGTGAGAGAGTGTATAGGAGTGTTTTTGTGTGTGTGTGTGTGTGTGTGTGTGCGTGTGTGGTGTGTGTGCGTGTGTGTGTGCGTGTGTGCCTATAGCCTGGCTCCAGTTTCTCTGGCTGTAATAGAAATACAACACAGAGAGGCATCCTTTTTCCGGGAATAGGAAGGATGGACAAAAACTCTCCGGGAGTTTGAGAGCTGCATTGAGTGAATGCCCAGTGAATGAGTCCCAAATGTAGCCCAGTTGTATCCCAGGCCTTGAAACCTTAAGCCTTTTGATGCGTAGTCCACTCAGGGCCTCCCACTGTGTCCCTGCTCTACACATGAAAAGCTGGACGCTTAAGAGGTTATCAGGGCCTGTTGCGTGCTGGTGGCCAGGCTACAAGGCATGCAAGTCATTAGTGCAGGCCACTGCCCGGGTCAAGTGATCGCGGTAACACACATGCGTCTGCTATACACTCATAAGCAAATACACAGTTGTGTGTATATTTGTGTGTCTGTGTATTATTTGGATGAGTGAATAACATGAAAGTGTCAATATGTGTCCTGCTGTCATTGGAGGCCACTGACAGCCTTGCGTCCGCTAGCTCACTTTTAACCTCTTATAATTCTAATAGTTATTTAGCCACTGAATGATGTCCATATGGGTCACAGCATGCATCACTAGCCTCCAACCACACGTTGCTGCACAGCTTCATATGGGTGCCTTGTTTTCTCCTCTCCAGCCGAAACCCACCAAAGGGCGCATGAGGATCCACTGCCTGGAGAATGTAGACAAGGCCCTCCAGTTCCTCAAGGAGCAGAGGGTTCACCTGGAGAACATGGGCTCCCACGACATCGTCGACGGCAACCACAGACTCACGCTCGGCCTCATCTGGACAATAATCCTCCGCTTCCAGGTCAGGTGACCCTCCTCGTCTGCCTCCCATTGGCTCACACAGTTATCATGGACAGTTGGGTTTTCTGGAAAAATCCTACACTCATACACTTTCTTTTCAGCAGTGTAAGAGGTGGCAAAAGTATTTAAGTTATTACATAGTCAAAAGCGAATTCATACACAATTGTGGTTGCTAAGCCTCGAGTCTTTGAAATCACGTGCCTGTGTGGCATGACATCTGACATCTGACATCTGATGGCAGTAGTGGTTAAAAAAGATTGGGAAGAGTCATAGGGGTCCGTGCAGGGAAATGGGATTTAATGCAGCCCATTTATTAGGGTAGGGATTAAAAACGTGTGGATTAAAGCCGGAATTTTTAGCTTTCCCAGAGCTACAGATGTGTGATGGCCTTAAGCTGATTGGAATAGATTGTTTTGGCTGAGAATGCTGAGAAATGGAAATAGAGGTGTGTGTTTGTTGTCACTGAGAGTTTTGTCTGTGTGTGTGTGTGTGCGTGTGCGTGTGTGTGTGCGTGTGTGTGTGCGTGTGTGTGTGCGTGTGTGTGTGCGTGTGTGTGTGCGTGTGTGTGTGCGTGCGTGCGTGCGTGTCTGTGTGTGTGTGTCTGTCTGCCTGTCTGTCTGTCTGTTTTTCTGTGTGTGCTTGTGTGTGTGTTTGTGTGTGTGTGTCTGTCTGTTTCTCTGTGTGTGTGCGTGCGTGTGTGTGTGTGTGTGTGTGTGTGTGTGTCAGAGGCAGAAACAAGTCTGTATATACTGTACCAAAGAGTAGTATTGATATTCTTGCATGGTAGCAGTATGTGTAGGCAAAGTTTTCTATCTCATTTCATACACAAAGGTACTTCAATGTGCTTTACAAAAATAAGGGCAGCAAAGACCAGTAAATGATAGAAAGCAAAGGGTATAAAGCATGTGTAGATGGGTTGCTCTGAATGTGAGTGTATGTCTTTGAAACTGTATGGATGGACAGTCTTTAAATGGACGTGTCTCTGCATTGTCTGTCCCCACAGATCCAGGACATCAGTGTGGAGACAGAGGACAATAAGGAGAAGAAGTCTGCCAAGGACGCCCTTTTGCTCTGGTGTCAGATGAAGACTGCAGGGTGCGTCTCTGTCGCCACAGCTGCACTTGAGAAATGCAAACACACACACACACAGACACACACACACACACACACACACACACACAAACACACAGATACATACAAATACACACTCACATACACACACATATACACATACACATACAGATACGTACAAACACACACTCGCACTTTCACACGAGCACACACACATAAAAACAGTCAAACAGACAGGCACACAGAAACCTAAACACACACACACATACACACACACATTCCTACACCACATGTAGGCTTACTACCCATCACACAGCTCAGTGTGAAACGGTAATTGCTGATAAGAGGCGGCTTAAAAATGGAAACTTGTTTAAAGCCCTCTAAACCATTAAACCCATTTGGACCTTTTACAGCCAGTTAAACATCACCTGCAGTGGACATGAGGGCAGAGCAGGTGACAGATCTAAAGAGCTGAAACTGGCAGAACGAAACAAGAACTATTAGAGAGCTATTGGAATCATTAGCTTTCTTTCTGAAAAGCATAATTCAGTCATCAGCTAAAACCTTCTGGCAATGGAACATCAACTAATGCTGTGAAATATTTTCAGTCAGTGCTGACATTGTATGAAGATCAGTTTTGCTTAAGCAGAACAGATGAAGACTGGAGTTGCTTTTCTCAACTGCTTCTTTGTTAATTGCCTTGAGAGAAGTCTAACATCGGGCTGGTTTTTATTACAAAACACACTGTGTTCTTTTAAAAGTTACACGATTATGAAATTGGACACATGCACGCACACACGCACTAACACACACACACACACACACACACACACACACACACACACACACACACACACACACACACAGAGACCCCTAAATGTACTCATAATCTTGCACAGTTGTTTGAATATTTACAAAACCTTACATAGTGTTAATTTGAATTTTTTTGTTGTTTTTCTATCTGACAGATACCCCAATGTCAACATCCACAATTTCACCACCAGCTGGAGGGATGGCATGGCTTTCAATGCCCTCATCCACAAACACAGGTGAATTTCCTTCAACCTCTCTACTGCCCACAACACCATGCTACCCCTCACATCAACAAAGTAGCTCCCAAAACCCATGTAACCTCTCTGTCCTTTTTTCTTTTTTTCTTTCTTTTTCTCTCTCTCTCTCACTCCCTCTCTTGCTCTCTCACTCTCTCTCTAGGCCTGACCTGATTGACTTTGACAAACTGAAGAAGTCCAATGCTCATTACAATCTGCAGAACGCCTTTAACCTGGCTGAGCAGCACCTGGGCCTCACTAAGCTGCTGGACCCAGAGGGTGAGTGCATCTGTCAGACTCCAGCTTCATCTTACTGACTGCATAACTTCCACCGGCCTTCTCTCTGCCTAAACAACATGTTCGTTTATTGTTTGTTTACCCTTTTTGTGTTTTTCTTGCAATATGGCACAATATGGGCTGGTGTCAGATACCTGGGTTAAGTCTAGTCCTGTTTAAAAGACCTTTAGTGGAGACCTCCCCCCCAACACACATAGATACACACACACACGCATACATGCACACATACGCAAACACGCATACACACACACACACACACACACACTTATATAACCAAAGGGGTTAACCCATACCGCTGTATCTGATCTGAGTGAGGCCACTGGGCACTATGACAACCACAACAACAACAAAAATAGCAGCCCTAGAGGATGGATGGGATTATTGACTTTAACAATGTTATCCTGTGTCTGGGACACAGGAGAAGATTGTAGCTCGTTTTTGGTGACTCCTGCCCCACTGTTTGAGGGCTTCTTGTGTCCTACATACGGAAATTAGGACAGCACTCGTTGAGATTCGCCTTAATCAAAAGCACCGTAGAGATAAGCTGTAATGAGGAAATGGAGATGTTCTCCGACTCTCCTTGGTCGACGCGGCTTTGCCACCTACAAAATGGCAGCCTGTGCCTGCCAACGCCCTCCTGGAGAGACACTCAGTGGTAGACGCCCTGAGTCAGATGGATGCACAAGGGTGACACCTCCCTGCACACATCTCTGTGTCTCACAGTGCTTTTTTACCCCAGCAGCATTTAAGGCAGACCTCTTGCCTGCTGAATGGGCCTTGGCTGCCAATTAACACCCTGGTGATACAGTGTAACACACACACACACACACACACACACACACACACACACACACAGACATATGCATATGCACTCAGGGTGATACACAAACAGACAAACACAGATGCGCACGCAAACACACACATATGCGCACACACACACACTACCTCACCACACATAGCCAGTGTTCAGCTGACAGCTTGTCACACTGTGGTGACATTTTGGGCACCCGTCGCTGGGCTGGGGCTATTGGCCTCCACTGGCCGGGATGGGAGCTGCATCGAAATGGCCTGGCCGCAGTACAGTACGTCGCTGAATGAGAATCACTGTATCGCCATGAAAGCCCAGCATGGCTCCTCAGTCGCAGGGAGCGGAACAAAGAAGCCGAGCGTGAGAAAGCTCCGGAACATTGTTCTGCGCACGAGGAAAACAAAACAAAACTAAAAAAAAACAGCTTGCTGTTCCTGCAGCCGATCTCTGAACACGGTGGCGGCGGCGCAAACAAACAGCCCTGCTACGCCACACGTATTCCTCTTTTCCTTCTTCATGTGTCCAGCTTTTGGAGGAAGCCAAGCCCTGGTTGTTATGTCTAGGGTCCTCTGTCTTGAGGGTTGCACCATGTGGAGGTTTTCAAAGCGCCACCTGTGTATATGTTATGTCTCTTTGGCAGATATCAGCGTGGATCATCCAGATGAGAAATCCATCATCACCTACGTGGTCACATACTACCACTACTTCTCCAAGATGAAGGCCCTGAAAGTGGAAGGCAAGCGTATTGGAAAGGTGAGGGAGCTTGTTCCCGTTCTGCTAGGTGTTAGTCTGGAAAAGAGATTTGGCTCTTGCCGTTTCCTCGTCGATTTCGCCCAAATTTGTCCCAAGTCAGCTCCCATATCCCTGATTCAGGCTGTTTCGGCCTGCTGTTTGAATCACGTTTGATAGTGATCATGAATGATGAATTCCTGCGGTCTAAACCCAGTGCACTCTCTCTCTCTCTCTCTCTTTCTTTCTTTCTTTCTCTCTTTTATTCCTTATTTATTTAATCTATTCCTAAAGTTGAGCTTGCGCTTGAGTGCAAGAAATTTCATTACTGATAAATGTTTATTTATGAGTATATGACAATAAACTTGAAACTTTGGCTAGGTGCTGGACAACGCCATAGAGACGGAAAAGATGATCGAGAAGTACGAGTCTCTGGCATCGGACCTGCTGGAGTGGATCGAGCAGACAATCATTATCCTCAACAATCGCAAGTTTGCCAACTCTCTGGTGGGCGTCCAGCAGCAGCTGCAGGCCTTCAACACCTACCGCACCGTGGAAAAGCCCCCC
Source organism: Tenualosa ilisha (assembly GCA_015244755.2). Lineage (NCBI taxonomy): Eukaryota > Metazoa > Chordata > Actinopteri > Clupeiformes > Clupeidae > Tenualosa > Tenualosa ilisha. The sequence continues at coordinate 1,172,826 of PYXC01002777.1, read as the reverse complement.
AAGTGAGCCCCCCCCCAAAAACACAGAGACACACACACACCACACTGTAGAGAAGCCCCCCAACTGAGCCCCCCCCCCAAAAAAAAACACACACACACAGACACACACACACCACACTGTGGAGAAACCCCCTAAGTGAGCACAACACCCCAAACAAAGGGCATTCAATCCCAACCCCCCACCCCCCCTACACACACGCATACACAAGCACGCATATACATGCATGACGAACTATGACATTGCATATTACATATATTACATTTGCGATCACCTGTGTGACTTACACGTTTCCATACAGTCCTACAGGAAATTGGGGCCAATTGTGGTTAGTCATATAGATATGCATACAGATATTTCACAACAATAGATTAGTTAAGAGACTTCTTTCACTTTCAGTAGTTTCAGAGAATTAAATTTATTTCTCTCTCCTCATTAGGTTTACAGAGAAAGGCAACCTTGAAGTGCTTCTCTTCACAATTCAGAGCAAGATGCGAGCCAACAATCAGAAAGTCTACATGCCACGCGAAGGCAAACTCATATCAGACATCAACAAGGTGAGGAGGACACTGCCACAGAAAGACTTCCATTAGTTTCTCACAGATGGTGCCCTCTGTGAATTAAACCAGATGACCATTCTGTGTTAGTCTGTATTTTATTAACTGTTTTAATGGTCAGAACAAAAACAGTGGCTTAGTGTTCTGTTTCTCTCCCAAACTACTTCCGCTGCATTTCAATGACATTAAAGAGCTGTGTGGAATCTTAAAACAGAAACCCCGTGGGACCAGCTACGATGCTAATAATCAAACTGTCTTGAAACGTACTTTTACATTACATTCATGCATTTAGCAGACGCTTTTATCCAAAGTGACTTACATTTTTTGTCAACTATCAATTGTTCAGGGCCAGTCTCCCCTCAAGCAACTTAGGGTTAAGTGCCTTGCTCAAGGGCGTAATGGTGGCAGCTGGGATTCAAACCCCACAACTTTTCAGGCTATTTGCACGCTAGCCAGGTTCCTAAACCGCTCAATACCATGAAATGTACCTGTGAAATGTACCTGTTCATAAGCACTAAGCAGGCATTAGAGTGGGCTTACGTTGTCAGAGAACTACACTGTTTATAGCAGGCTGGGGCATATGTTGGAGGTATTAATTACACTTTAATGGAGAAAAGTGGGCGGGACAGGCAGGTTTGTGTTTTTGAGTGACAGCTGTTTGGTGGGTCTTTAGGCCTGGGAGCGTCTGGAGAAGGCGGAGCATGAGAGGGAGCTGGCCCTGAGGACAGAGCTGATTCGCCAGGAGAAGCTCGAGCAGCTCGCCCGCCGCTTTGACCGCAAGGCCGCAATGAGAGAGACCTGGCTGAGCGAGAACCAGCGGCTGGTCTCACAGGTAACAGACACCCATACACACACACACACACACACTCTCACACACAAACACACATACAGGAAATTTGATTATTTCACATGTGCAGTGGATTCACATACATACAGAAAAGCTATGACAGTTCCAACATACTGATGTATTCATGTGAAAATTCATTCTGTTGGGCATATACATTTACTGTCACTCAACCCCTCCCCCCAAAGACACACACACACACACACACACACACACACACACACACACACACTCACTCAATTTCACAAAAGTATATATCAAAAGCTTTAAGAAACCTTTAATTTTTGCACTGGCAATTTCACTTTATTAGCCCTTAGCATACCCTTGTGGTCACACAGAGTAATGAAACCCCTCAATTACTCTGAGCTGATTTTTTATGACTTCCCTGTGGAAATTAAAAATAGAACTCAAATATTCTCATTTTCCGGGAATGCTTCATTCTGGAGCTCCAGAAATAGCCCAAGGTCATGTTAGCAAACGTCTGCACTTAGTGGCCTTGGCCAAGACATACACATCAGCCCTTCCTAGATGATGGGCATGTAGACCTCATCACCAGGAGTTGTTGGTGGAAATTACCCAAAAATAACTTGGAGCCCAGAGGAGACCCCAAAGATGACGATGATGATGATGATGGTGTGTGTGTGTGTGTGTGTGTGTGTGTGTGTGTGTGTGTGTGTGTGTGGAGGGGGGTGCTGCTCTTTACCTAATCCTTAACCTCAATATGCAACCATCTAATGAGGCCTCTGCACTGACTTCATGTTTGCAATTTCCTTGGTCTGGCAAAAGAGGAGATTTTTTGCTGAACAGCTGTGCTATAAATGGCTGTGGACAGATGCTTATGCCAGCTACAAGCACTATACAGTATATTTAGAACTGGCTTACCATGTACCATATATAGGCAAATAAAACGCAAATGTACAGATGTACGTTGCTAAGAGGTTCACAGGTCCTGCATGTGAGGTAATTTTCAGAGGTTGTACACATTTACACATGCACAATAACAAAGGCTTTTATTTTGTTATTTCAGTGTAATGCCAACTTTCAGTTACACCTCTGTCTGTATGTTATAAAATCTATAAAATTGAGATATGAAGGTATTGATATTTCTGTTCATATGAGAATGCATCTCTGGACCCTTATCTGATCTGGTCCTACACTTACAAAGCCCTGTGCTTTCTCCTGTCCAGGACAACTTTGGCTTCGACCTGCAGGCAGTGGAGGCAGCCACCAAGAAGCACGAGGCTATCGAGACGGACATCTCGGCGTACGAGGAGCGCGTGCAGGCGGTGGTGGCGGTGGCCCGGGAGCTGGAGACGGAGAGCTACCACGACATCAAACGCATCACGGCGCGCAAGGACAACGTGCTGCGCCTATGGGAGTATCTGCTGGAACTGCTCCGGGCCCGGCGCCTACGACTGGAGCAGAATCTGGGCCTGCAGAAAGTCTTCCAAGAGATGCTCTACATCATGGACTGGATGGACGAGATGAAGGTGAGACCTGGAAAGAGGGATTAATAGATGGCTAGATTAGAGAGAGGGGTGGGGGAGAGAAAAGTTGAGAAAGAGACCCGGAAAGAGTCATTGAAAGATGGCTGGATAGAAGAGAGAGAGAGAAATGTCTTTATGTCATGAACTGGCTGGGTGAGAGAAGGATGTGAGAGAAGGAGCTCTTCTAGGAGATGGAGGGTCGTGAAGTAAAGACTCAAAGGTTTGAGAGATATGAGAGGATAAGGTGGGGAGACTGTATGGACTAGATGCACAAGATGACTGTAGACTGAAGTAAATAGTTAAAGATCTGCAGAGGTAGACAGAAGGACACAGAGAAGTCAGACAAGATTGAGCAGCCTTGGCCTGCAGTTGGGTCCTCCAGGAGACGACTTGAGATTGGCACATTAGATAAATGTAAATTGAGTATGGAGACAAGTGTGGGAAAGTGGATGAACATTATTGACTGCATTTCCACTGATGTTATCAGTCCTGGCATCAATCACCTTATGCTGCACTGACTTCTACAGTCAGCCTAAGACACTGACTGAATCCGAATGTCCCCACTAAGCCCTAAACCCTAACCCATCATAGACTTGGCATAAATCAACCAATCATGAAGCTGAGTCATGCCAGTGAAGTCTTTGAGGGTTCAGGGGTTAGCTTTAGGGGGGACATTGGGATGTTCAGACGACTAACCTGATGTGCTGTACTACCTCATAGTGTCATTCAATAGGTACTGTGTACATAACAGGCCTATCTAGCTACTGAGGCCTAAGTAACGGATTCCTGCTAGCCTAGCTGTGCATGCAGAACATTAGTAAACCTCCCTCCTGACATCTCAAGAGCCCCCTAGCCAGTTAACTGGGAACCTGGGCTTCTCTGTTGACTAGCTTGGGCGCTTGACTTCTGATCCGAGGTTGCTGTGAGGTCGCGGGTTTGAGCATGGGATGACCTGTATTGCGCTAGCCTGACGTGCTGTGGTACCTCCTACAGATGCTGCTGCTGTCTCAGGACTATGGCAAACACCTGCTGGGCGTGGAGGACCTGCTGCAGAAGCATGCCCTGGTGGAGGCCGACATCGGCATCCAGGCCGACCGAGTCAAGTCTGTCAACGCCAACGCACAGAAATTCATCACCGACACAGAGGGTGAGTGAGGCAGCAGTCTTCAGCCCACATCAGTATGACTCATTTAGTCAAACATACTGTATTTAGAAACATAACCATTTATTTAAATATTTCGAAAATGTAAATATTGTAAACATTTATACATGATATGTTCAGGGATGTATGTGTGAATGCAATGCCTTAAAGTAATATAAGCTATGATTTGTAATTGAATACTGGATAAACATGTGCATGTTTATACATGTTTATAGAATATATGTGTGAATGACTTGATATATGTGTGAATGATTTTTTTTTTTTATTTAACTCAGTTGTGGTTAGAAGTGAGTCGAAACACTGTATGATTTTGAAATGTGGACGTAAAGATGTTGATCCCTTGATGTCCTCTCTCTCCTGCAGGCTATAAGCCATGCGACCCGCAGGTGATCCGTGACCGCGTGGCACACATGGAGTTCTGCTACCAGGAGTTGAATCAGCTGGCAGCCGAGCGCCGCGCCCGTCTGGAGGAGTCGCGGCGCCTGTGGAAGTTCTTCTGGGAGATGGCCGAGGAGGAGGGTTGGATCCGGGAGAAGGAGCAGATCCTGTCGTCGGACGACTGTGGCAAGGACCTGACGGCCGTGGTGCGCCTGCTGAGCAAGCACAAGGCCTTGGAGGATGAGATGAGCGGTCGCGCCGGGCGCCTGCAGCAGACGGTGAAACAGGGCCAGGAGCTGATCGCCGCCGGTCACTTCGGCTCAGACAAGATCCGCGATCGCATTGCCGACGTCCAGGAGCAGTGGGCGGCTCTGGAGCGTCTGGCCGCCGCACGCAAGAACTCCCTGCAGGAGGCGTACGGCATGCACCAGTTCCAGGCGGACGCAGATGACATGGACGCCTGGATGCTGGACGTGCTGCGAATCGTCTCCAGCGCCGATGTCGGCCACGACGAGTTCTCCACACAGGCGCTTGTCAAAAAGCACAAGGATGTGGCTGAGGAGATTGCCAGCTACCGGCCCGTGCTGGACGCCCTGCACGAGCAAGCCAAGGTCCTGCCGCCGACACACGCCGAGTCCGACGAGGTGAAGGGTCGTCTGGCGGGCATCGAGGAACGCTACGGCGAAGTGGCCGAGCTGACAAGGCTGCGTAAGCAGGCCCTGCAGGACGCACTGGCCCTGTATAAGATGTTCAGTGAAGTGGACGCGTGCGAGTTGTGGATCGTGGAGAAGGAGCAGTGGCTCAATAGCATGGTGATTCCTGAGAAGCTGGAGGACCTGGAGGTGATCCAGCACAGGTGAGAAGACTAGAGCAGATGCTCTGCACCCAACACCTGATGTTCCACTCAAATGATGATACGGGAGTATCACCCAAGAGCTCTCTGTGATGTAAACAAGAAACAACAGTATCATCTGAGCATGACCTCATCCAAGTCTTATCTGCAGTATCGCAGTCCTCTAAACGGTTTCTTCCATTTTGTAACAGTGCTACATTATCCTCTTAGCACTGTGGTTGATTAGCAGGCTAATCTCAGTGTATGGTGTCTAATTTGCTGGACTGGTGTAGCAAAGGCAGTTTTATTATTTGCTGCAGCCTTTTTTCCCATAGTTAATGAAGAATTTGGCCAGGTTGAAAACTAGATGTTGATGATCTGCGGAACATGAGAGGGTAGTACGTTTTTCAGAAACAATAGCTGAGGTAATACTTTTTTGTGGGAAAATTGTCTCCCGTAATTTACTTTGGTACACAAGACAGGAACGCAACCCATTATAACATTTTTACAACCAATAAATTTAAAGTATCTATTCTGTAAAAAGGCATTTTCCTCCTCCCCTCTGTCCGACTAAAAGTGCTTTGGTCAGCAGCCTGGTAGCCTGTTTACTGTTGCCTTGAAGTTGTTCTCTCAGGGGACTGCTTCATTCCCACAGTGTTTACACGCAGTGCAGCACATGGACCGCTGCCCAGTTTCTCCATCTGCCCTTGTTAAATATGGTTTTCCCAGTGCTTCTCTTTGGAAAACCAAGCATTACATGTTTCAGCTGACCTCATGTACCACCACTGTATGCTTCTGGGTTGGATGTCTGTTTAACCCATACCTGACTGGACTGGCTTGTGTTTTTCTGTGTGTTTTGTGTGTGTGTGTTTTGTGTGTGTGTGTGTGTGTGTGTGTGTGTGGCAGGTTTGAGAGCCTGGAGCCAGAGATGAATAACCAGGCCTCCCGTGTGGCAGTGGTCAACCAGATTGCCAGGCAGCTCATTCACAGTGGTCACCCGAGTGAGAAGGAGATCAAGGTACAACAGGACAAACTCAACACCAGGTAAAAAACGTACAATGCAAAAAAAATGTGTGAAAAAAAATGTATGTATAATAATATGTCCTGAATTTCCCATGGGATAAATTAAGTATCTATCTATCTGTCGATCTATCTGATGGTTGTTATCATAGATGATGTGTAACAAGTGCATGCTCATATGCTTGTTCATGAGGATTCACTGCAGATCCGATTTACTCATAGTTACTGGTATAAAAAAAAGCACCTAAACCTGACACATACTCAAGACAGAGGAGATGGCTGAAACCCTTCCATCTACTTGTTGCCAATAGAATAATAACAGGCATGCTAAATTAGCATTAGCGACTGACTATTGGTCAACTCGTTGCTTACTGTTTGCATACGTACTGTTGAAAGTTCCTTTTAGATAAAAGAGTCCCCTAAATGTCATTCAACCCTAACATTATGTGAATGTCATGTTATGGATGCTACGGGATGCCTAAATTTCCTACAGGATAAATAAAGTATCTATCAATAGTGTCACTATCTGGCTAGGTTTGATGGTACAAATTTAATGTTTTTCTCTCTCAATAAGATGGAGCCAGTTCCGAGACCTGGTGGACCAGAAGAAGGACTCCCTCAACTCTGCTCTTGGCGTGCAGAACTACCACCTGGAGTGCAACGAGACCAAGTCATGGATCCGCGAGAAGACCAAGGTGATCGAGTCGACGCAAGACCTGGGCAACGACTTGGCGGGCGTCATGGCACTGCAGCGCAAGCTGACGGGCATGGAGCGCGACCTGGCCGCCATCGAGGACAAACTGGGTGACCTGGGCAAAGAGGCGGAGCGTCTGGCAGCCGAGCACCCCGAGCAGGCGCCAGGCATCAAGGGCCGCCTGGGTGAGATCAACGAGGTGTGGGATGAGATGAAGGGGACGCTGCGGGCCCGCGAGGAGTCGCTGGGCGAGGCATCCAAGCTGCAGGGCTTCCTGCGCGACCTGGACGACTTCCAGGCGTGGCTGTCGCGCACGCAGACGGCCATCGCGTCCGAGGACATGCCCAACACCCTCGCCGAGGCTGAGAAGCTTTTGGCGCAGCACGAGAACATCAAGAATGAGATCCGCAACTACGAGGAGGACTACCAGAAAATGCGTGACATGGGCGAGATGGTGACACAGGGCCAGACGGATGCCCAGTACATGTTCCTCCGGCAGAGGCTGCAGGCGCTCGACACCGGCTGGAACGAGCTGCACAAGATGTGGGAGAACCGGCAGAAGCTCCTGTCTCAGTCACATGCCTACCAGCTCTTCCTTAGGGACACCAAGCAGGCAGAGGCCTTCCTCAACAACCAGGTAAGACACACCTATGGAACTGGCGTTACTGAGCTAAATGGGCGTGGTGGAGCAGTGGTTATGTTGCTCAACTGACAATCGGCCGACCTGGGTTTTATTCCCGAATCCCATGGGGGTCTGTTCATTTTGGATAAACAGGACTTGTTGAACTAAATGTTTGGATTTATTAGGTATCTCTTTCTTTATGTCTATCAGTTTCTCAATCAGCATCTAGTGTT
>PYXC01002777.1:1130000-1160000 GCA_015244755.2 Tenualosa ilisha | reverse complement strand
AGTGTGTGTGTGTAGGCATGGGTTTGTATGTTCTGTATATGTCTAGTGTCAGACATCTTAGTGAGAGAGGCTAGCCTATGGGTACAAGTGTCTGTGGCATACCATAGTATTTGTGGCTGTGCCCATGTCAGTTAGAGAGAGATGTAGCCTGGGGGCTGAAGCCAGATGGATTTACGTACACTAGTGGATGTGTGTGGATGTGTGCGTGAGAGACAAGCAGAGAGTCAGGAGGACAGGAAGCTCGTTGTCACACGAGCGATGTTACGAGTCCTTGAGCGCGAGATGTTTTTCTAGCCTGAGCTTGCAAGTGCCGCCGCGTCCCTCTCTAACCGCGTCTCGCCTCTCAAACCCCACCCCCACCCCACCCTCCCCCCACCTGTGGTGTCTGGTGTCCCAGATGCTGGAGAGCCAGGTGGATGTGCGTCAGAAGGAGGTGGAGGAGCTGCGCTCGCAGGCCCAGGCGCTGCGGCAGGAGGGCAAGGGCTCGGACGAGGTGGACGGGCGCCGGCGCGGCGTGGAGCACAAGTTCCAGGGCCTCCTGGAGCCCCTTCGCCAGCGCAAGAGCAACCTGATGGCCTCGCGTGAGATCCACCAGTTCAACCGCGATGTGGAAGATGAGATTGTGAGTACTGTGTGTGTGTGTGTGTGTGTGTGTGTGTGTGTGTGTGTGTGTGTGTGTGTGTGTGTGTGTGTGTGTGTGCGCGCGTGCATGTGACTAAACATCTAGAGTGTTGGCACCTTTCTGGAGACTGAGAAAAAGAGGGCTGTGCCTGTTTGAGAAACTGTGCTTGGGTTTGTGGGTGCGTCTGTCTGTGTGTGTGTGTGTGTGTGTGTGTGTGTGTGTGTGTGTGTGTGTGTGTATATTTTACAGAGAATGAAAGAAGGAGAAGGGGTGTGTCTGTGTGTGTGTGTGTGTGTCTGTGTGTGTATCTGTCTGTGTGTGAAAGTGAGAACCCTCGTCTCTTCCGCTGGCTCCCACTATGGGGTGGAGCGGTTGCTGAATGAAACTGCAGGTGCTCTCATTCATACACACACACACACACACACACACACACACACACACACTCCATCAGTCCTCTCAGATCTCATTGATGAGTCCATCTGCTCAGTGTGCCGCCTCAATCAAAGAGAAATGCTTCACTACATACAGTATGCAGTACTATCTGGGTCACACTGTCTCTCAATGCCAAATTAGCCTCAGACGTATGCTAGTGGAATACTAAAACACGCCTGGAGGGAAGGAGGGCATTTTGCATTATGCAGAGATAAATCCCTCCAGATGATAGTTAGTTAGTTTTTTTGCCTGTCCTAAGTGGCACCTCATCAGTGTCTGCTGTGTGTGTAAAGTGTTTCTGTGCTGGGTCTCTGTAGCTCTGGGTGGAGGAGAGGATGCCACTGGCTACATCCACTGACCATGGCCACAACTTACAAACCGTCCAGCTTCTCATCAAAAAGAACCAGGTAACAATCAGTTTATTTACACACTACACTTTAATAAGAAACGATTTAAGGCTAAGCCTGTCTAAGAGTTCATGTCTGCTTGAAGATATGTTTTTGTTGTTGTTGTTTTTGTTGTTGTTGTTGTTGTTGTTCTCTTTTAATTCCTGTGTCCCCAAATGCCCTTCTTAGAGGACCCAACATTGGGCGTTGTACAGCAGCTTGATTTGTTGACCAAATTAATAAAAGTTAGTTTCACTGTCACTTTATCATTTATCACTTACATTTACAAGGAATTCATTTGCTTGACTGAGACGTCTTTTTTTCTCTGAAGCTGAACACACTCAACCATTAGTTCTCTCCTCTCTAAAATGATCCAGCATTTGCGCAAATGTTGGGTCTCTCCTTTCTAAAATGACCCAGCACCCTCCTGATGATTGGCGCTCTCCTCTCTAAAATGACCCAGCACCCTCCTGATGATTGGCGCTCTCCTCTCTAAAATGACCCAGCCCCCCACTGATTATTGGATCTTCTTGTATTCAGACCCTTCAGAAGGAGATCCAGGGGCATCAGCCGCGCTATGATGACATCTTCGAGCGCAGCAAGAGCATCGTGAAGGCAGACAGCCCCAACGCGGACGTGATCCAGCAGCGCCTGGGCGACCTGCAGCGGCTGTGGGCGCTCATTATCGAGGAGGCGGGCAAGCGTCATGGGCGTCTGGAGGAGGCACACAAGGCCCAGCAGTACTACTTCGACGCCGCCGAGGCCGAGGCCTGGATGAGCGAACAGGAGCTCTACATGATGTCAGAGGAGAAGGCCAAGGTGAGGGGTGTGTGTGTGTGTGTGTGTGTAATGCTGCTGCATTATAGTCATGAGCGTCCAACATGCATAGATGTTACGTTTGGAAAGGAGGTGTGCGTGTTTGTGTGTGTGTGTGTGTGTGTGTGAGAAAGAGACCCAAAACCTGCAAGGTACAGTAAAGGGCTCCAGTGGGCCCACTGGCAGTAATCCTGCAGGCAGCAGGCAGACTGGCGGGGGTGTGAAGAGGAAGGCCAGTCAAGCGCATGGAGGTCTCTGAGTGCAGGCCAGGGTCACAGAGTCCACACATGGCCGTCATGACCAACAGCCTGCGCTTGGACTTCACCTCTCCACTCAAACACACACTACCCAGAGTACTTGCTCAGGCGTGGCTGTGTGTCTGTTCATATGGGACTAGTATGTGCCGTGTATACCGTATGTGTTTGTATACGACTAGTAGGTAGTAGTACTGCTAGCACTGTACAGTTGGACAACTACTATACAATCTCCCTGTCTTTTTTGTACCTCTGCAAAGGAAGAATGCAAAATGTAATAATAATAACAATTAATAATAATAACAGTTGTTATTGGGATTGGGATTGGCACTGGGAACCTGTCTTTATGACATTATTAAAGTATGCTGAATTCCCAGTTCCCAACCTGAATTTTGAGATATTATTATTATTATTTTGTTGTTGTTGTTGTTGTTGTTGTTATTGTCATTATTATGTTTTGCATTCTTCCTTTGCAGAGATGTTGTTATAGTAATAATAATAGTTATTGTTATTGATGTTATGGTGATAGTAATGAAAGTAATGACTAATGAGTAATGACTTTTAAACTATCAGTGCACATAGTTTCTTTTCCTGTGGCCATTTTTCTCTCAACTGACTGTATGCTGTTCTGCACTGATGAGTGTCTGTCTGGCCCTGTGTCTGGCATGCAGGATGAGCAGAGTTCAGTGGCCATGCTTAAGAAGCACCAGATCGTGGAGCAGGCAGTGGAGGACTACGCCGAGACGGTGCACCAGCTCTCCCAGACCAGCAGGGTGCTGGTGGCTGCTGGACACCCCGAGAGGTGGGTCAGGGTCAGGGGTCAGGTAGAGTGGGTATGGTGGGTAGGGGTAAGAGGAAAGGGCCGAGGGCCACAGAGGGAAGAAGGGAGTTGGTGGTGGCTGACCAACGACCTCCGTACGAGTTTAGATTTTTCTTTTAAGATTTTCCCTTAATCCTTCTGGGTTAACGTCTAATCCAGAGAGAGAGAGAGGTCAGGTTATTTCAGCTTCTTAACATCTGGCCCATGCTGCCCTGCTGTTGTTGTTGTTGTTGTTGTTGTGGTTAATGTTACTTATGTTTGTTTGTGCCCTCCTTCAGTGAGCGGATCAGCATGCGGCAGTCGCAGGTGGACAAGCTGTACGCCGGCCTTAAGGACCTGTCGGAAGAGAGACGGGGCAAGCTGGACGAGAGGTCGCGGCTCTTCCAGCTCAACCGCGAGGTGGATGACCTGGAGCAGTGGATCGCCGAGCGGGAGGTGGTGGCCGGCTCGCACGAGTTGGGTCAGGACTACGAACACGTCACAGTACGCAGATCTTTTTTCTCCCCTCTCTTAAGAAATTGCTGCAGAAAGCACTGCGTCGCATGAAAGAATGAAACATCTAGAGTGTCACAGCTGTAAAGCAGTTTGTTTCTGTAAACAAGCTTCTTGTCTGGAAACGCTCCTGTGTGTGTGTGTGTGTGTGTGCATGTGTGTGTGTGTGTGTGTGTGTGTGTGTGTGTGTGTGTGTGTGCTTGTTTGTATAAAACCTTTACCCTAAGAGGTCATTAGTCATTTAATAGTCTGATTACTCTGTTAAAATAAAAGTACTTTTTGGGGTACTTGTAAGCTGTATTTCTAATCTAGCCATTTAATCGAGTCATAACAGACTTCTTGTGCTAAACCTCTCAAGCTTTTTTCCTCTTATTTGTACATGAGTGTATGTTTGTCTGGAAACACTCCTGTGTGTGTGTGTGTGTGTTTGTTTATTTGTGATGTAAAGCTCTAACTCAGACACCTGTGTCTTGTTCCCTCCCCCCAGATGTTGCAGGAGCGTTTCCGGGAGTTCGCCCGCGACACGGGCAACATCGGTCAGGAACGCGTGGACGCCGTCAACCAGATGGCGGACGAGCTCATCAACTCAGGCCACTCGGACGCCGCCACCATCGCCGAGTGGAAGGACGGCCTTAATGAGGCCTGGGCCGACCTGCTGGAGCTGATCGACACGCGCACACAGATCCTCGCCGCTTCCTACGAGCTGCACAAGTTCTACCATGACGCCAAGGAGGTGCTGGGCCGCATCCTAGACAAACACAAGAAGCTTCCAGAAGAGCTCGGCCGTGATCAGAACACGGTGGAGACGCTACAGAGGATGCACACAACCTTTGAGCACGACATTCAGGCTCTTGGGACACAGGTACTGTACAGGAGCCTGACGACTACACACCTCCACGCCATCACATACATACAGGCTGTGTAGGCGTGAGTGTTTACATATATATGTGATATATGCTATATGTGCTATATTGTTATATGTGCATAGATAGGACATAAGCATCAGAAACAATGGTGCATATAGCATAGATTATAGGATTTTTTATTTTATATTATGTGTTTGTTGTGCTACTGTTATCAGTACACAGTAGAGATACTGATGTCAGTATATACTGTAGTGTAGCAGATAAGAAGCAGTTCTAAGCATAAATACAAATGTAAAAGAACATATAGAAAATAAATACTGAATACTGAAAATGTGTCTAATAACAAAGAAGTGCACAGCATCATTGTCTTAAGCGTAGTCCTTTTAGTAGTGTATTAGAGCATCAAATAAAAAAAAAAATAACATTGTGTATCAGTTATTATGGAATCAACAAAGGTAAAATGTACAAATACAGTACAATTTGTAAAACAAAAAACATGAGTGACTAGAACGTACAGTCAGTGAAGGGCCTTTAGAGGCATCAAAAGGAAAACTAAGGTCCTCCGACTGATGTCTGTCTGTTGTTCTCTGTAGGTGAAGCAGCTTCAGGAGGACGCGGCGCGACTGCAGTCGGCGTATGCAGGCGACAAGGCCGAGGACATCGCACGGCGCGAGGGCGAGGTGCTGGAGGCCTGGCGGAGTCTGCTGGAGGCCAGCGAGGGCCGGCGCGTGCGTCTCCTCGACACCAGCGACAAGTTCCGATTCTTCAGTATGGTGCGTGACCTCATGCTCTGGATGGAGGATGTCATCCGCCTCATCGACGCCCAGGAGAAGCCCAGGTGTGTGTGTGTGTGTGTGTGTGTGTGTGTATGTACATATGTGTACGTGTGTCCGTGTGTGTGTGTGTGTGTGTGTGTGTGTGTGTGTTTATTTTTGCATGCAGGGTCATGCTCGTTCTCAGAAGAAGGAATGGAGTGTGTGTAGGTCAGAGTGTGTTGATGTGTGTGCACATGCCTACATCATCTCATCTCCGTGGAGCTGACACCTTTGACCGTACCTGACCTCACCATGGTGGCCCACTAGTACCTGACCTCACCATGGTGGCCCACTAGATGAGCTCAGAAGAGCCAAAAAATTATGGTCCAAAAATAAAGGCTGTTCATTCCAAAGAAAAGCATCAAATCTGAAGAGCATGGCCTGTAGGGCTTGGCATATCACTCTCTTTGTAGATGCCCTCTCCTGGACGGCACAGAGAGAGTGTAGTCGAAGCAGAAGCAAAGTGTAGCCAGAGCGTAGCGAGAATGTAGTCAGAGCGTTGTTAAAACATTGCCAGACCGTAATCAGAGCATTATCTGTGTTGTCAGAGCGTTGTCATTGCCACTCCTCCCCTAGTGAGCTAATCTGAAGAATGGAAGTGTGATAATCGCCTGGGGCAACAGGGCCCTGACCTTCAGACTGACTCATCAGTCCAGAGCGTCTGAGCTAGCTTTGCCACGGAGAGGCAAAGGAAGGCGGCCTGGATCCGAGGGAAGGAAGGAGCCAGGACAGTCAAAAGACACGAGCGAGAAAATTAGAGCCTCAGGACAGGAGAAGGGAGATAACAGGCAGAACAGAATAAACGTGTGTGTGTGTGTGTGTGTGTGTGTGTGTGTGTGTGTGTGTGTGTGTGTGTGTGTGTGTGTGTGTGCTTGTGCTTGTGTATATATATGTTAAAGCCTGTGTGTATGTATACGGTACGGCATGTGTGATTGTGATTGTGACAGTGATTGTGTGTGTGTGTGTGCGTGCGCGCTTGGTGCTTGTTTGTGTTTGGTTGATTGACTGTTTCATTAGAGAGAGGGGGGAGTGAGAGGGAAGAAGAGAGGGAGCCCAAGTGTGTGTGTGTGTGTGTTGTGGTGTGTGTGTGGTGTGTGTGTGTGTTTGAGTGATTGATTTTGAAGGAGAGAAGAAATGTAATTGCACTTTTCCATGTCTGTCTCTCCGTGTGTGAGGAGGCCTTCTTGAACCGGGGACAGGTGGCTCTGTAAGTGCCATGCCTGGGGAAGAGATAATGAGACCCCTGCAGACAAGCCCAATAAAGACACCTGACAGACCCGACAGACACACACACACACACACACACACACACACACACACACAGTCACAGCTGAGGTGACACATAAACTCAAGCCAGCAACGCTCCCCAGTTGTGTTCCTAAATTAGCGCACACACACGCAACTGGATGTCCACAGGGACGTCTGCACCAATTTGTCCCCTCTGAATGATGTCATCATGATGTCAAACAGGAAGTGATGCAATACCATCTCAACCTTGTGTCGATGTTGATGTTTTCAGGGATGTGTCCTCCGTGGAGCTCCTCATGAACAACCACCAGGGCATCAAAGCCGAGATCGACGCCCGCAATGACAGTTTCACTTCCTGTATCGAGTTGGGCAAAGCCCTGTTGGCACGGAAACACTACGCATCAGAGGAGGTGTGTGTGTGTGTGTGAAACAAAGCTATTTACGGGTGAATCCCATGTCCTCCCTTAACCCAACCCCATAGCCCTGAGTCCTAAAGGACTTAAAGGAGAAGTCCAGTGTGAATCAATCCAGAGCCCTGTTGTTTGAGCCCTGTTCTCACTGAGTACTGTCCGTAGGAAAAAAGAATGTGGAAATGTGACACAACATGGACCAAATAGTGAATCAACAGCTAACACTAACTTTCAGTTTAATTTTCCTATGCCCCATTAAGTGAATGTTAGCTGCTGCTTTGCTATTCTTTCTATGCTGTATCACATTTTGTGGTTATTTTCCCCACAGACAGTACTCAGTGACCTTGTGATTCACTCTGGATTTCTCTTTTAAATTGCATTAAATTGGTTCATGCAACTTAAGAGAAAAATAATGAATGTTTCTATGACACATTATTTTTTCAAATATAAATGATGTGCGTGGCACACCAAAGCATTAAGTTGGCATATTAACACAAAACCGATGCATCATATCTAAGGGTAATTCATTCCTTTGCTCTCTGCCCAGATCAAAGAAAAGTTGCTACAGCTGACGGACAAGAGGAAAGAGATGATTGACAAGTGGGAGGACCGATGGGAGTGGCTGAGACTGGGTAAATATGGCTATTGAATTAAATGATAATGCTAGCTGTGTGCTTTCCACATTTAGGATTAGCAGGGTTTCTATGGTGTGTCGAGTGTGTGAAATGTGAACCTTATAGCAAGCACTGTGTGTGTGTGTGTGTGTGTGAGTGTGTGAGAGAGAAATTGTAGTCATCTACATTTCCTGTCAGTTTGTTTGTTTGTTTGTGTTGTGTGTGTGTGTGTGTGTTAAGGAGGGTGAGGAGAGATGACTGTTTTCAGAATGCCAGACTGTTTCTTGCTGCCAGTTCCTTAGTCAGTGTCTGGTCCTGATTGAGTGTGTTTTGTCTGCGTGTGTGTGTGTGTGTGTGTGTGTGTATGTGTGTGGTGCGGTGCCCTGTGCTCTGTCCTCTGCCTGTCCTCCCCATCCCCCCCCCCCCCCCCCCCCCAGTGCTGGAGGTGCACCAGTTCTCCCGTGACGCGGGGGTGGCGGAGGCCTGGCTGCTGGGCCAGGAGCCCTACCTGTCTAGCCGTGAGATGGGCCAGAGCGTGGATGAGGTCGAGAAGCTCATCAAGCGCCACGAGGCCTTCGAGAAGTCCGCCGCCACCTGGGAAGAGCGCTTTGCAGCTCTCGAGAGACTTACTACGGTGAGAGAGCATACTGTAATTGTGCCAACCGCCACTAGAGGGCCCCACTGTCTCCTTTCAAAAAAGCCTACTACTGCAAGGGAGAAGAGACTTGCAAAAGAAACAGCCTTATTACACAGAGAGAGTCCAGAGAAGCCACTTTTGTTATCTGTGTGAAAACACTGAAAGGTTATTTGTACAGTCAGTTGCCTAATTAGTACAGTAAGGGTTGATATTCACATTTGAGAAAAACATCTCTGTAATAAGTCATTGCATCTAGAAGTACAATCTAAACATTATGGTAAGATGATTGTATTGTATTGTATTGATTTGTATTTGTGTGTGTGTGTGTGTGTGTGTGTGTGTGTGTGTGTGTGTGTGTGTGTGTGTGTGTGTGTGTGTGCGTGTGTCATGACCAGATGGAGTTATTGGAAGTGAGAAGACAGCAAGAGGAAGAGGAGAAAAAGAGGCAGCCTCCACCTGTGGAGACACAGCCTGCAGAAGCTGCATCCCCCCAGCAGAAGTGAGCCCACACTCAGACTACATACACACACACACACACACACACACACACACACGCACTTCTATACTACACATTCTGTTCTACACCCACATACACACAGCAGTCAGGCTGCGTCCAGCCTAGTCCATCACACACACACTTTTATGCACACCCACATACACACACACACACACACACACACACACACAGACTACATATACACACAGAATCTCACTCAGAGTACACACACACACACACTGAGAGCACACACATACTGAGTGTACACACACACATACACACACACGTAGTGTGCACACATATACAACTGGAAAACGATCACGTGCCGTGACCAGAATTATGTAAATGTAAATGTATTTCATGTTCGTGTGTGTGTGTGTGTGTGTGTGTGTTTCCACAGGGAGGGTGAGCAGGTGTCGCAGAATGGGCTGGCAACGGAGCAGGACTCACCCCGGGTTAGTTACCGTTCCCAAGCCTACCAAAACTACAGCCGACGAAGCGCTGGAGAGCGCAGCGGCCGTGCTGGACCATAATCCCATGACCACCCAGTGAACCCTTTCCCCCCCCATACCCACCACCTTCGCCACGCCTCCCTGCCCCTCTAGGTCTTTGAGATCAGAGCGGGAGGATGGACCATGGTGGAGGTGGTTGGGCCCATAGTCCCACCCAAAAATGTCTCCTCTCCCATCCTCCCTTTTAGGTTTTAGCCTTTATGCTCCGCTGTGTTTGTTATCCAAGTCCTTTCACCTGTTCGTCTGGTTTTATGTTGACTTATTTTTACATGTTGACCGTTAGCTTTATTTGAAACTTGAAATGACTTCTCAAGGGTTTTAGGTTCATATTACTGTAATCATGTGGCACAATAGTGTGAATTCACCTCCATCTGCAATAGTGCAAAGAAGTCAGTTCATATTCTTTTATATCCCCACATTACAACTGAGGATATCGGTCCCATCGCACAGATGTGCCCTTTACATGTGTGAAGAGAACAACTGTCATTGACTGAACACTGATTTGTTGTTGATAGTATCTGGAAGTTGTTTCTGGTTAAAAATAATTGAAGCTATTTGAGATTGTGGTACAGGAAGTAGTGAAAGAGTGCAATGCATTGTGGGCCATAGAACCAGGACTGTAGATCTGTAGAACCAGAACTGTAGGTTTTTGAGTGTTATAGGAATGGAATGGTAGTGTCTTCAGTCCTCTTCAAGTGTGTGTGTGTGTGTGTGTGTGTGTTTATGTGTGTGATTGTCTGTGTTAGTGTGTCTGCGCATATGTTTTTATGTGCTATACTTGTAGTATGTCTCCTGTATGTGTTTTTAGCTTAATTCAAGTCATTCTTTGTTCTATTTTCATTTGCTATAAAGCCTCGACTTTAGTCCTTTTTTTTCACTGCTGCTTCTTCGTTTTATTTCTTTGTGTCTGTTTTCTGTCAACCTCTGTTTCTCCCATTTATTGTTAAGTAATCCATTTCATTTCAAGCGACCGGCGGCGTCCTTGGATTGAGTAGAATTTAATATACCAGCAATCCATTATTGCAGCCTTCTAGAATACTTATTAGTTGCTGTCTAGTATGTCACATTTTTATTACCCAACAGCATTTTACCCTTTGGTACATTTCACTGTCCGTATGACTGCATCTGTGTTTATGGGTGTACATGCACATGTTTATGAGCGTGTGTGTGTGTGTGTGTGTGTGTGTGTGTGTGCGCATATGTTTGCATGACCTTAGCGATGTGTATTGTTCATGCTAATCAATATTTCTAGTGGACTGGTGTACTTCATCTCATGTTGTGTCACATATAGTATACACACTGACCTTCCTCCTCCTCCTCCTCCTCCTCCTCTTTCTCCTCCTCCTATGTTAGCCTTCATTGAAATCCTTTTAGTTTCACCACCACCCACTAACCCGCCTGCCCAATAAATGTATGTCACATCAATCATCCTCCATGTACGTCTTCATGTCATTGTCCTTATGTTGCCTGTGGGTCTGGCTTTGTATTTGTTTGTTAATTTGTTTGTCTTTAACATCATTATTGTTGTTGTTTGTTTACAGCATTTCATTTTGCATGTTACCATGTGCATGTTGTTGTTGTTTTTGTTTCAGTTTAGCCCTTTTTAGTTAGTGTCTTAGTGCATTTTCATCTGGGTTTATGTTCTGCTTCCTTATGACACATATATGTTCTCATCAGCACATGCAGGAGTGTTTAGGGCCTGCGTGTAGAGCCACTAGGAATGTGTGTGTGTGTGTGTGTGTGTGTTTGTGTGTGTGTGTGTGTGTGTGTGTGGGTGTGTGTACCTGTGCGCACATAAATGTATATTATACTGTATGTGTGAGTATTTGTCTGTGTAAAGTATGTGTGTGTGTGTGTGTGTGTGTGTGTGTGGTGTGTGTAAATGTACATTAAGCTCATTTTAGGATTATTTTATATTTTATGATGAGTTCAGACAGATTTCTTGTCAGGACAAATTCAAACACACACTTATTGAGTTATAAAGTAGATGTCAGGACATGGTTCAGTTATCTGACCAGTTCTAGGTAAAAGCCCCCGGGATTGGTCCAGCTTCTTACAGCCTTTCAATAAGAGCATCCAGGATTGGTCGAGTCCAGAAGACCTCAGTAATGGGGTAATGAACTGAAAGACTGCAGTGGGTGTGTGCATTGTTGACTTTTAACAGGCAAATCGAGTTCTCACTATGACCTCAAGCAATTTCAGAAATTGTTTGTTGAATTTTTTTTTTTTTTACTCGTTTTAGTATCTTTTTGTTTTGTTTTGTTTTGTTTGTTTGTGTGTGAGTATTTTTACTGTCATCAAGCTTTGCTGCTTTTGCTGTGCAGATCCAGTTGTGTGTGAAATCTAATGATGACGCAATCTAACCCTCTGATTCTGCATGTCTGGTGGTGTGCTTCTTCCTCTGCTTTGCTGTGCTCGGTGGTGCTTGTCGTCTAATCAGCCTCTGTCTAATTCAAAGCAGGATCGGCTCTGTAATCTCTCTTAATGTTAATGGGTCTAGAGCCTGTCTCCCTCCTGACCAGGCTTGGCTGGGCTTGACTTCTGCAGGCGGGGAGCAAGGGGATTTAGATGATATGTCTCCTGTGACTCAGGTTGCTGCTGGACAGATCAGTGGCGATGAGTCAGAGGCATAGGGTCTCTGTCTCTCTCTCTCTCTCTCTGTCTCTCTCTCTTTCTTTGCTTAAGACAGGAGGAGCCTTAGACGGTGACGGAGGGATGGGCGACAGGGTAGCCTGAGTCATCAGCATAGGTCACGGTGCAGTCAGTGAGATGGCTCTTAAAGAAGAGAGAGAGAGAAAGAGAGAGAGACAGATAGAAAGAGAGAGAGAGAGAGAGAGAGTGTGTGTGTTTCCAACAAAGTGTTCCTCAGTTCATCAAAATGACAAATGATGATGCATACATTAGGTAGTGAATGGCAAGCTCCAGAGATGGATGCCAGGCCAAGAGGAGCACATGAATAGACAGACTAATTTACCTAATGAGAGTTGAGTCAAGAGACAATATAAAATGTTTGACCTTGCAGAAGAGTGTGGCACCTCTCCTCACATCAGAGGACACATCTCTTCATGTCAATTGAGTTGAAATTGCTCAATTGACACAGATTTGACCAGTTAGAGGCTTGTGTTACCAGTTAGACCAGTTAGAAGCATCATGTTTTTTTTTTCAGTAGAGACTTGAACATTTTTCAGTGTAGTGGACTTTTACTGGTGCTGGTGAAAGGAACCACAAAAAGGCCCATAACACTATTCATCGTAAGCTACTGTGTGGACAGAGTAGCCATCCCCATATAAATTCTTCTGTGTGAGGGACACTTGTTTTGAAGTTTTAGAACTTCTAGATGTTTCTACACAGCCTCTGATCCTCTTGTGCATGACACTGGCTGTTTCTGCTTTGCTTGCATATTGCTTATGATCTTTTTCACTGAGATCTTCTGCCTCCTGAAGTCACCTCTGCTTCTCACGCAGGAGGCCGCGGGAGGAAGTGACGCTGTTAACGGAGTGGTGGAACCCAGCCCGGGACCGTCCCCTACAGCAAGCCGGAAGGCCAAACCCAGTCAGGCCGCCACACTGCCGGCCAAACCCCAAGAGTCAGCCACCCAAATGGAGGGTTTCCTACACCGCAAACACGAGTGGGAGGGACACAACAAGAAAGCCTCAAACAGGTAGGATGCCAGCATTCAGGCATGTTCACACACACACACACACACTTACTCCCAAACTGAAACACGCACACACACACAGTATATATAGTTTGCATGGAATGTGGACATGCAAATATAAATTGTATCAAGAATCATATCATGCTTACGTGTTGATGTGTCTGTTTTGTAGGTCCTGGCACAATGTGTACTGTGTGATAAACCATCAAGAGATGGGCTTCTATAAGGACAGCAAGAGTGCCAGCCAGGGCATTCCCTACCACAGTGAGCTCCCCATCAGCCTAAGGGACGCAGTGTGTGAGGTGGCTGTGGATTACAAGAAGAAGAAACACGTGTTCAAACTCAGGTAGGAAACACCCCTGTTTAAGGGCCATTTCACACTGAACCCTTTGGTCCGGACCAGTGATGTGCAAGCTGATCCGAATTGAGCAGTCCTCTGCAGTCACCTGTGGTCACCCGCGGTTTGGAATCATACAAAAATGAATTTAATGATATTTGGGTCGGGTTCGTTGGTTAAAGCGGCATGACACGCAAGCGCTTGTAACGTGCAAGTGCTCAATTAAGCGATAGAGGGTGCCAAAAGAGCCTTCATTCACCCTGCAATAAGCCATTTAACCATCTAAGTGACTACGAAGCTGGTAAATTAACCTATAAAAGTTGCCTGGTAGCCGTTTAAAATAATTATTGCTATTTTAAAATTGATATGTAAACATTAATATTTCTAGCCTATAAATGCAAAAGGCTATTATATATCTCAATAAGCAATACAGTCACAATGTTTTTACTCATAAACTAGTGAAACTATTTTAAAATGTAATAAGTAAAATGTAAGTTACTAATAAGAATTGGTGTTGTAGTTAAATTGTATTATTCTTATTGTATTTAATGAGAAATTTGTGGAATTTGCCCAAGATGCAGTGCATGATGGGAGGAAATTTGAAGGCTGCTTGAAAGTGTACACAGACTACACTAGATCTACACTACACTAGAGTGTGTGTCTGGTCTCTTTTGTGGGTTGAGACATGTGAAAGTAAAACATACACACACACACACACACACACACACACACACACACGCTAAGAGAAAAAGGAATAAAATAAATAAATATAAATAAATACATTTATTTAAATAAATAAAAACCCCAAAGTTGGATCATTTTCCGTTGCGCCATCTGTCTCTAAACCTGACGGTGAGTTAACTGATAGCAGTATTACTAGCATGTTTTGCTGTTGTAAAGCAGTTTGTGTAGTCTGCACTGTTCTCAGGATGGGGAGTGTATGAGCAACATTTATGATAAAGATTCAATGAAAATGTTGTTTTTTGGTACTTAAACAGATCTCTGCCTGGAATCTTGTAAAAATGGCATTTAGCTACCAGAATGTTATAATTATCCTGGAGGAGAAACACTGGTGCTACAGGTGTGGATTGTGGGTTGGTGGTGGTAGAGTGAAGTTGACACATCAGATGCATGTAGCACTGCAGAGCCACATTAGTAGGCTAGACTACCACCCCTACCTGAGCTGGGCTCAAGCTAGCAGCCGCTAATAGTGATAATTGTGACTGCCTTGGGCACACAGAATTGTTCAAAATCCCCATCATTTGGTAAATGGCATAACAAATAATTGTCCTCCAGCTTTCAATGCTACGTCCTTCGTAGAATCACTCAAAAGAAAGGAAAAAGAAACAAAATAACAAAATGTGAAAATATCTTTATAATATCCATAATGCAACAGCATCCTAAGAATAAAGCTGAACTGAAAGAAAAACCCAACATTAGGCTGTCGATGTTTTTTAACAAAGACATGAAATATAGTCATTTCTTTTTTCAAATTGTGATTGGCTTTTCTAGTGACTTAGATGAAAACCAAATCAACTTTTATGACCAAATAATGCCAAAAGAAATAGGTAGACTAATTGCACAGCATACATATGATTTTAAGGAGCACTGTATAGTGCGTCATTAATACATATGGAATTCTAAGATATGTTGAACAGGCTTCTGTTGAAAGACAGTCAGAAAAAACTGCAATAGCCAAGGATAAATGAGAGAAATAAATTGTTAAGGAAACAAGAAAAATCAATCATACAAACAGTACGTGATTTTATCTTGTTGAGCCTATTTTGCTTTTGCTAATTAATGATTCACATATAGGTTATTTGTTATTTAAATACTCAATTAATCAATGAAACGATCCATATCCTACAAAAATAATCGATAGCTGCAGCTCTACATTTTATTTTTAATGGTTAAAATTCTTATTTGTCTGACATGTTGGTCCCCTCCATTTCAAAAAAATCTATCTGCGCCCCTGGCATAACAGGAGATAAATGGGCCACTTTTGATTGCGAAATAGTAATTAGAACGCACAATTATCTCTAGGCTATCTAACGTCCAAACGATTTATCCTATTTGTAGCCTACACATTTTTTTTTATATAGCCTGTCTGCTTATTTCCTATGTGAGTAACTGAATCTGTGTACAGCTGAAAACTGTGTTTTGTGCTTTTCACAATTGGTCCCAAAAGATTAAATTAAATCAAGTGAAACCCGATAATGACATAGGACCTAGGTCTCCTGTAGAAAGTAACCTACATGCAAATTTACATTTCGGATGCACAACAAGGCTTTTTGGCCATGCACTTTGCATGCATGTCCAGAGGCGACTCACAGAGGCTGTCGCTATGGCTCTGTTAATTTACTCTTATGTGAACCAACTTCTTGGCGATTCATTGTTGGGGGAATTTTTCACCCCCAGCTCTTTAACTTTGGGGGAGCATACTTGTTGTGCCCCCACCCCCCATCAGTATTACCAGTTTTTTTATGTTAGTGTATGTTTGCATGCAGTCCTTCCTTGTATTTGTAATTCACTGATCCTGGCATTGTCTCCCTCCTCCTTGTGTATTTAGAATTTGTGATGGGAACGAGTATCTCTTCCAAGCCAAAGATGATGTAAGTCGATGTTCAATTCCTTCCTGACATTGCAAGCATTCTCTTCTTTTATTTCGTGTTTCGTGTGATCTTTTTCCTCAGTATCATTTGAATGCATTAACGCTGTGGAATAAACAGTAGTGGTTAACTTCCATGTTTGACCCCCTTCCCCAAAGGAGGAGATGAATTCCTGGATCCAAGCGATCTCTAGTGCTACGCCCTCGGACCGCTCTGAGGTGGTCCCAAGCAGCCACAGCACCCCGGCCTCTAGTCGCGCACACACCCTGCCCGCCACCGTCAACCCCGTCGCAGAGTCCAGCCCCGGCAAGCGGGAGAAGGACAAGGAGAAGCGCTTCAGCCTCTTCAGCAAAAAGAAGTAGTCACTCAAGAAGCTTGCAGTGACGACAGCGTCGGCAGCCATTTTGTCCTCTTCTTCCTCCTTCTCCTCCTCCTCATCCTTGTTTTCCTAAATGAGAGAAGAAATAAACAAACAAACAAAAACAAAAAACATGATATTGCGAGACTCCAGCATGCAAGCTCAGAGCCAAAACTCCACACGTGGTGCCTAATGATCCTCGGGTGGGGTCAGAGGTCAATTTTGGCTTTTTTTTGTAATAAGGAAAAAAAGAGAGAAAATGGGGAAAATGTTACACTAGAGTGTGTGATGCTTTGGGCAGCTTCCATCGCGAATCATTCCGAAAAGTCCCATGAGAGACATATTCCGTCGTTAGGGTTACTTTGGTCCTTGTTTGTTATTTTTTTCCTACTTTTGATCATGTCTTGCTTTTGATGTCATTGTTTTTGTTCTCACCCTTTTTCTTGCTCTCTCTCTCTCTATCTCTTTTGTAACTGTATGCAGTTTATAGGCTCTACCCTCAGTTTTGTGAGGCTTCCGTTTTGGTTTTTTTTTTGCTGGTGAGAAGCAAGGCATTGGTGCTTTGGACTCAAGCCACATGGTGTTGAATTGCTAACTTTATGTTGAATTTAATTAACTAATCAATACGCCAGCCATAAGCTTCAGGAATCTGTCTACAGAACATAATAAACTTAGTATAAATCGCATACATTTGAATGCAAAGCCACAATAATACCTAATATTAATAACATATGCTGGAAATCTTAAAAGTTAAAAGATGACCAGCCAGGTTGGACTAGTTATACAAAACAAATTGTCAGCTCCATTGTTTCTTTGTTTTCATTTTGTTCTTGAGTTGCATTATAATGTATGGTTAAAATTTATTTAGAAAAGAAGTATAAATATAGATGTATGACAAACACATTAATGCATTGTTGTTCAGTGGATACATTTGAAGGTCCAGCCTTTACCTGACAAGTAAACATGACTGAAACATGGCTGCTTGCTTGCTGGCTATAGCACTGTGTGTTTTCATTTTGCTATTTTTGGCTATTTGATAAATAGTGCGCATTTCTGTCACTGTAACTATTGTAATGAAAAATTTTCATCATCTTGCACACAATCAAGAATGCCATGAAGCCAGGTGCCCCCTGTGGGGCTCTCAGTAAAACATGACACACCTGGCCCCTAAATGGATGGGTCTGCACCTATAGCCTTTTACCCTCTGTTAAATATGTGCAAAGTCATTAAAATGCTTTTAAAATGATTGATTTTGTGTCTAACTGTATCTGATGACAAGGGATTTTCTCATTGAGGTTTTACTGAATTTTTTTTTTTTACCGTGGGCATGCAGGGTAATCTGTCAGAGTTAGGAGCAAGCCAGGCCTTAATGGCTCTGTAAAGAGATGATTTACACAAGACTTCATTCTGTAGTTAGAGGTTTGTTTCCATGGTGTACACCTATTCAGATTTTAAATGTTGATGGAAAAAGACCCTGTTGCTACCTATATAGTACCCACAGTCTAATGGCAAATCCATGAAAATCCTTTTTTTTCACCCCTTTGGTACAAGAAACCACACAAATGCTTTGAACTCTATCAATGTGAAAAAGATCAGTTAACCAGCTAATAGTGCCAGTCTCCATCTCAGCCTAGTAAATTAGCTGAACAGCTACTGGTACTGGTCATAAAGATTGGTAACTGCACTATGTTTGACTTCATAGCACATTAATCGCCCTGCACAATGGCCTATATAGTCATTGTCATGGCAATTTTATCTTTGGAGATGGACTGGACTTGTCTGGAGGGTCTGGAAACTCCTGTTAGGAATGCAAGAAACAGAAATATGTGATACTACTGTATATAAATCTATACACAGTCATTTATGTTGTGTTTATATCACAGCCCTTAACTCCTAATATAGATTGGAATATCCTGAGCTTCTTTTTTCACACTGATCTCAGTCAAGCACCTGCCCTAATCTCTACAGATTAAACTAGTCGTAAATGTTGTGGTTTTGTTATGTTAGAAGTATCGTATTTTTTGTTTAACTTTTACGGTTTCTGATCTGAATAGATGTATAGACTACAATATAAGGTTTTTGGGTTAAAACCCCAAAACACTATTACCTGTCTCAAATGAGTACGTAACAGTGCGGCTTCATTTTCTGTTCATTTAAATAATGAGTTGCCCTTAAGAAGGCTTGTGTAGCATGCATATTTTTCATGCACTCGCTGCATGTCATGCAGTACAATTATGTAAGGAACATAATTACTGAACAATTATATAATATCAGGGCACATTATCTTCAGTGATTTTGAGTCACTTGAGTAGTCGTTAGACCAGATGAATATTTTGGGTTTTTTGTTTTTTGCATCTGTTGATCACCCCCCCCCCACCCCCAAAGTACCAAGTACCAAAGTTCCAAGAGGACATTCAAGAGATTTGATGGCAAACTGGGAGGTAGGCCAATAAAAGCAGGCGAAAAAGCTTCTAAATGTCTACATAAGAGGCCTTATATTCAAAGAACAGTGTTAATAAAATATATATTTCTAGATTTCATATTATAAGCAGGATTCAGATCATGAGGAAGTGTGGACAGTTTTCTCACTCACCCAGTATGAAACCTTTTCAATCATTTGCAATCGTTATAGCACATTCAGTAAAACACTCCTGACCATGTTAATCCTCTCTTGAGAATATTGACAATAGGGCCTCATAAAGACCTACAGTATATTCACTAAAATCCTCCTTAGAAGACAGACCTCACCCTCCACACCTTCCTCATATTTCCTGAGTAGTGAAATGTCTGCTAGATTTTGTATGCCTCTGATTTTATAGGCCAGATAAAGATGATTGTTATCAGTGCTACAGACTGTTCTGAGTCCTGAGATTGCCAAGAAGGCCATTTAATTGAAAAAAAAAAAAACAACATTGTCTAAGACAGTAGATATCCTTTTCAAAATAAGATGGGTCAGAAATATACCTAATGGTAGGCTTCCAGAATGGCATACAGCAGATTATTATAGATTATTGCTTGTTTACATAGTCAGTACACTGAAATGTTGATAACTATACGACACCTATTTTTTTCATCTGAGATTGTAGTAGGCCTAAACGATGTTAGCCTACGCTATTCATGATTTCATAGTAGTTGTCCACCTCTTACCACGCAGCTGTTCGCAATACTCGCCACACGGCTGTCTCGTTTCTCAACTTCAGCACCATGGACAGCGGTAGAGCATTGCCCACTGGTTATTGTAGTTTTCAAATACACTATTTCAACATTGCGGGATCAAAATGATGCGAAATCCTCAATTGCCCATGAATCTTTGCAGCAGGCCGATTTCTATCGCAGTCAGAGGCGGCGCTCACAGCGTCGTGGTAACAAGTATCGCCTAAGAGCGACGGAGGTAATTCTTAAAATAATACGAGAAACGCATAGATTTTTGCTTCAGTAAGACTAACAGGAGCCATGTCCGAGTCACCCAAATATAAATCAGGAGCCCTGTTTCGGTAATTGTGTTTCGTTACTGTTGTCACTAGCAGTTTAAACATGCTGCATTCTACGATAACTCCGTATCCTGGAATCTGTTTTTCATCCGTTTGAGATGCGGACTAAGAAACACAGATGCGCTGACAGCAATTACATCTGGAAGCTTTTCGTGTGTTTGCATCTGGACGGAAGTTAACATTAAGAAGACTTATATTTGGGGCGGTGTCGTAGCAGGGACAGCGACTAACAACAAGCGCGAGGTGGTCCTACAACCAACAGAGTGCACTTTGCGGGATTGATTGAACGCGCAAAATCTCATTTCATCGCAACCTCAAAACTATAGGATTTCCCCAAATTAGATTTGTGAATGGTTGTCGTACGGTCTGATGTTTTTCGAGTTTGTAACGTTATTTATGTTTTTGTCAAATTATGTATAGTTTTTTTTCTGTAAAAACTGCAGAAACTATGGCTGATGGTACGACCGAGGATTAGTGTGGGGATTATATTTAGCAGTGGTGGAATCCTCTCCGACTAGTGTTCATTTGTCATTTGTTTGTTGTACCACCAGGCTACATGCTTCTCCGGTGGGAGACTATTCTTGTAAGATTTAAAATGTAAATAGGCCCGTGTTTTGACGCTTGTTATATGTTGTTATGTGAATGCATGTTAATGGCTGGTCTTTGTTTACCGTGTGAAAAGTTGTTCAGCATGAAATCTTTTAGTTTAATGACAGAATGTATTTCATAGTTTAAAGGATGTTAAAACATTCATGAGTTCCAAAATGTTTAGACACAGTCCAGCAAATCCTGATATGCACATCAGCTGGATGCGCGACTAACCCTGTGGCAACCCTGTAGTAACTCTGTGCTAACACAGAGAGAACCGTCTGTGTCTCGGAAGTATTTGTGTGAACAAATCACGGGCAGGGTTGATGTTTTTTAAAACAGTGACAGCTACGAACTTCCAAGAAACATCAACCAAGAAGTTATAACATACCATGGCCGATCGGACTGCACCTCGTTGCCAACTGAGGTTAGAATGGATTTACGGGTACAGAGGGCATCAGTGCCGCAACAACCTGTACTACACCGCTGGCAAAGAAGTGGTATACTTTGTAGCTGGGGTCGGCGTCGTGTACAACACCCGAGAACATACTCAGAAGTTCTTTCTTGGGCACAGTGATGATATTATCAGGTAAGTCTTTCGTAAACCACAAATATGCAAAAACAATACATATTTAGATGTCCTGCAGTATTAATATAAAACGCCTATTATAACACATGCAGTCTGTAGAAGCAGACTCTTGTTAGTGAATTTTCTGTGTAGGAGAAAATATATTGACTTCTTCTGGTTAGATCACCATCAACCCATGCAAATGCTTTCATAAACTGCTTTAATCAGATATTACTTAATCTAGTCTAATCTAAATTAATCTCATTATCAGCAATTTGACTGTTTGGATTTGCTTGGCTGTCACGCCCTTTCCCCTAATGTCGAGATGTAAACGGTAGTCTAGCCTTAATCCCCACCTCTGTCCGTGCTCAGTTTAATGCGAACAACTGTTGCAAAAACACTTGGGTGGCTGAATGCATAGGTGATTATAGCCTATCTGTGATGAAAGCAGGACTAAATATTGCAGAGACAGGGAAGAACGCTTTTCTCTTGCTCACAGTTAATGACATACAGGTTGATTTGATATATCTCCCTCATCCCCCCCCCCACACACACACACACACGCACACAC
This sequence comes from Tenualosa ilisha, assembly GCA_015244755.2. Taxonomy (NCBI): domain Eukaryota; kingdom Metazoa; phylum Chordata; class Actinopteri; order Clupeiformes; family Clupeidae; genus Tenualosa; species Tenualosa ilisha. The sequence continues at coordinate 1,138,400 of PYXC01002777.1, read as the reverse complement.
AATAAAACACCTGTATAAATCGATATTAAATGCACGTCTTTTTCAGATGGTACTCATAAATTGTATCATTTAGACATGTGATATGTCAGCTCAAGACAGGAACGTGTTCCACTGCTATAGGACTTGTTGCTTCAGTCACAGTGTGTCTAGAAATATGTGGCCTCTAACAAAGCCCAGGGCAATATTTTATACCCTCTTGATCTATGCTGTGTAATAGAACACTTACTTTAACTCACCATGCAGCTTGTAGTTAGGTCATCTCTAGCCAAGCGTGTTCAGTCAAACATAGTAACACCTATCCAAACAATACACCTGCTGTAAATGCTGTGTAATTACTCGGTTGTCATGTCATAGGACTCCGGTTTGTTACTGGCAACCATTGTGAGACAGCTGTGAACACCTGCAACGATATTAGCATGAACGTGGGCATGTTATCTAATAACCGCATGTTTTTTTCTTTTATAGTCATGCGTTATTTGAAATATTTAAAAGACACAGTGGGCTATTGCCTACCGTATGGATGTGTATTTTACCATCTGCCTCCTCTGGAAAAGAAAAATCAAACTTTTCAGAATCAATATTTAATGCTCCTTATTTCCGATGATTATGTCATTACGTTTCGAATTCCTATTCACAAGAAAGCTTTCTCACAGGGGAGAAAGTGTGAGCTCGGTTCGATAGATAAGAGGCCGTTTACTGTAGGCCTATAGTGCTGTATTATTCGACTGGTGTTACGGCGTTTACTACTTAGGTCTGCCACTGCTCCTTCTTTTGTGTAATCGGTGGCCTTTGCCTGTTAGGTTGCTGCGGCGTTCTTTTCAAAACATCACCCCTCATCATCGTTCGCAGTGCTGCCAGATATTGGCCCTGTTAAAGCCAGGGGAGCCGAGAGCCTCCGATCTAATCTGGACCAGTAAAATAGAACCCGCTTACACGCAATATAATTTCTTATAGTTTTGTTGAGGGGGGTATTAAACATGTTTATCGCAAAGAAAGTGGCAGGAAGATGTAATCCCGCTAATGAACGCTCCTCGTTGATGGTGTTTCGCCTTTGGTGGTTGTGTCTTGAGAGGTTGTCAGTGAAAGTGAATGCTTATCCCTGGTTGAAAGAAAAGCCTCTCACACGACAGCTCATGAATTGTAATTACAATTGGGAAAGCCAAAGCCCTCTTCCATTAAGCCTAATGCCTTAAAGAAAAACTGTAGGAGGAAAGAGCAGGGACATGTAGTGGTGTAGTGCAATAGGCTCTTTGGCTTACTCAAGTGTAAAGAGAGCAGAACAGCACACAGGTTTGAGTGTATTTCACACTGCGTGCATTTTAAAACATCCAATCTGACAGACTTGCATACTAAATACTCCATGTAGAGTAACCTGAGGAAGACCATTTATCAGACACATGTCACTGTGTGGGATGGGCACAGGTGTCCTTGTTTGATACTTATTTATTTTCATAACATGTGCGAATACAAGTGGCCTGTAAACCTATGTGTGTGTGTGTGTGTGTGTGTGTGTGTGTGTGTGTAGGTAGGTAGGTAGGAAGGATGAGAGTGATTGTTCTCAGTAGGCCAATCACGTTGCATCTCCAAGGTGCTTGATGTCGGCCAGGTGCTCAGTGTGTGTGTGTGTGTGTGTGTATGTGTGTTTGTGTGTTCATGTGCATGCGTATGTGCCTGTGTGGTTGTGCGTACAAGGTAGTGCCTCACAAGGTCATGTTCCTTCCAATTTTAGACCCATTGTAATTACTCCTTTTCATGTATGGGTGCTCACTTGTCTGCTCTGGATAATTGAAGTCTCTTGTCCTTATGGCTGTGACTGTCTGAAACAAGGTTTTTGTTTTTTTAATAACTTCTTTTTTCCAAGCGGGCCCACTCCTGTCCTCAGGGCTCATTCGCCGTCAGCCAGCCATAATTGGCTTGCTGGTTTTTGTGTCTCATGTTTCCACCTGGTCTTGCAGTGGAGCAATCAGCGGTGATTGGAATTGCAATTGAAGGGCATTAAGACTGGATCCTTTAGATTGGTGACATTTAAAATGTCCGGGGCACCCCTCAGATCAGCTAAAAATATCTGATTATGAGAAAGCGGGTAAGTGTCATTACTATGCACTGTGCAATTAATCAAGACTAGCTCTGTGTTAGCTCTACGTCATATGATAATGTGAGAGATGCTTTTGCTGTTTATGGCAAATGATGTGCTTGTAGTTGATTGCAATTGGAGTGCAATCTCAAGGTGTGTTCACAGTCTCGTGGTGTGTTCAAAACCCTGTCAGGCTGCTCACATCTGAAATAATGGATGCACTTCCAATGGCTGCTTGTTTCCATGTTTAATTTTTAAACTGTCAGTCAAGTTGAGACTGCAATTAGATCCAGAACGCCGTGTTGAAGTAGGAGCTGAATGTTATGCCACACATTCAGCTATCCGGCTAACTGAACAGGAAACAGACACTTTGGATGGAAATGGTGATTTTCACGTTTTTTAAATAAATAGGGAACAGAAGCCACTGCATTTAAAGGATTTAAGCCATGTATGGTTATCTGAGCAAACAGAAACGTAGCATTGAAATGGTTATAATAAACAATTGCTTGTGTTGTATTTACATTTATGCATTTAGCAGATGCTTTTATCCAAAGCAACTTACATTTGTCAACTATCAATTACATCAGGGCCAGTCTCCCTTAGAGCAACTTAGGGCTAAGTGCCTTGCTCAAGGGCACAACGGTGGCAGCCAGGATTCAAACCCACAATTTTCCAGGCTACTTGCATGCTAGCCAGGTTCGTTAACCACTACACCACCACTACCACCCACATGTATTTAATGGGTATTAATTCTTGATTTTGACACCTTAAATCTGAATGAATGAATGAGAGGGTGAATGAATCAGAAGCCTGTTTTTAAGGACTGCATGATTTCAAACAGACGTTAAACACAGTAAGCAGCCCTGATACAATGAAATGGTTTGAATAGCCTATCACCTTATTGTAAACACCAGTGCTATTTAACACAGATCCCGTCAGTCAGTAACCCTACAGGGATATGGAAACAAGCCAGATTTGCATTACTGCAATGTTGTGGCTTGATGCTAGAGACTGTAGTTACTACATGGCAGAGGCCAAACAGCCATACATAGGAGCTATGGGAGGCATGCTAGTGGACCCACACAGCTCCACTGGCCTGGTTGCTCTGCCCAGCACCTTTTCCCCAAGCTTCCTTTGTTCCTGTTCTGTCCTTGTGTCGCCATCCCTCAGCATTCGTCCTGCATTGGTTGTCCCACTTCCTGCACTGCTGGAGGGCATATCCTGGTTCCGGATGCATCCGTCAGTGACAGAGATCAGTGCATTTTGGGGGAGGTGGTGGTGGGGAGGACAGTGAAATGCTCCTCATTAAGAAAAAGGGTCAAGAATAAGTCCCATCTGCTGACCTGACTGTCAGTTTATGCTGATTTTGGACTATCCTTGTTGGGTCTCCTATCCCAAATGTATGTAATCCATGCAGCAGTATTTTTAAAACACTAAAACACACCAAATATGTATAGGGTCTTTTCCTCTATGCTATGCTCCGCTATGAGTTCTGTCTGTAGGGGGTTGAGTTTAGAGAAACTTCGTGAAAAAAAACCCTGACTTTTCACTGCAGTGCACAAGTAAGGAAGAGAAAGAAAGAGAGAGAGAGAGAGAGAGAAACGGTGACTGTGTGTGTGTCAAAGAATGTGAGAGAGAAAGAGTGTATGTGTCTCAGAAAGTGTGAGAGAGAGACTGTGTGTGTGTGTGTGTGTGTGTGTGTGTGTGTGTGTGTGTGTGTGAGCGGAGGGTGTTTTTTGCCCATCTATATTAATCAGGGGTAATGACTGAATCAGAGGTCAGCCTCAGCGTCTCTCTGCTGGGGCTATTATCGCCAGGCATGACTCTAAGTGCTCAGAATCTCATGGATCTGACGAGGAGGGATGAGGCCTTGACCTTTCGCAGAGACCCTCTCAGAGACCAAAGAAACGAATCTCATTACAGAGAGTGTGGGTGGGCAGAGAGAGACAGGTCACTGGTGGGCTTTGCACATGCAAGCCTATTGCATTCACTTTGTTTTGTCCTCCCAAGTCCAACCTAGATGTAGCTGGAAGCTGTATTTAGCAGAGTTAAAATGGAATATGGCAGCTCTGTTTGTTCAGCAACTTTCATGACCAGCCATTTGCAAAATTGTTCCTGTCAGATTGCCTTCAACAGCAGATTGGATAATGAACACAGAGTATGTATTTAAAGTCTATGCACAGTGTATATATATAAGGAGAGAGAGAGAAAGAGAGTTCAGATGCAAAACCCTCTAAGTCCAGTTACGATGAATGTACAGAAACATATTTATACATTTTTGATAAACTTTATTATCAGTCCAAATCCAGATGGATTGTTTTTACTCAAAAATAAAATTCAAATTGCTGTTTGATAGAAATGAATCGGAAATTATTATAAACACAACTTAAATGGTTAACAGATGGTTTATTGAAGTGTAATTTCCACAGAAACAGATAGCTGCTGCGTGGCACTCTTAATCTGGATAGCTAACCTTCATTAACAGCTTATAGGGTAATACAGCTACATTTACCTTTACCCACGACAGCACACATAGCTGAACAGTTGCTTAATACTACCTCTATACCTCTAGTCTAAGTCTAAGTATGTAATGTGTTTGATTTCCAAGACAGGGTCATTAAATTCAGAGAAGGCGCTTTAGAGAAGGAAAGGGGAGAGTTCAAACCTGTTCATTGTAATATTCTTTGTTTTTTAGACATGAATAATAAAGATGTCTGTTTATACTTAGAACATGAGGTAGTATCAATGTGTAAAATATGTAATTGCAGAAAAAAATGGAAGAAAGAGTCTCACAGAAGAAATAGGACTGTCAAACCTAATGTGTTGTGGTGGGAGTGGTTAGGATACTACGGCAACTGTTTCAGACGTTAGTGAAGCATCTTGTTGCAATAAAAAAGCTGAACTGCGTACAAGTTTTTCTGTTTGAAATTTGCTGTGACTCTGGGTTCTTTTGGCTCTGCCCTCTTTAAAGGTAGCACTACACTTCTTGTCCTTTTTCACTTCATCTCCTGCTGGTCCACCTAGGATTGATCAGCTCATGCAAATAACATTTACATCCGAAAAGTCACCTTTAAGTCCGATGGATAGTCTATGGATAGATTTGTGGTGAGGGATTAAATGGTCAACAGAGTGAGTCTTCTGAAAACATCCGACCAAATTTGTACAATCCTCCCTGGATGTTGGGGGCTCTGTGCCAAATGCAGCAGCCCATGATTGTATATCCCCACCCCCCTTCCTATGCTCAGAACCAGTGTAATACTCAGGGAATCGATGGAACAGTAAAACGCACCTGGATATAAGCTCAACTCACCCAGATTATCATGGCTTGCTACAGTAAATCAACACAGGCTGTGGTGGAAGCCTTCCCATTCACAAGTCCTGCTTAGCAGCTTAGCCCCAGTGTGTGTGTATGTGTGTGAGTGTGTGTGTATATGTGTGTATGTGTGTGAGTGTGTGTGTGTGTGTGCGTGTGTGTGTTGTGTGTGTGTGTGTGTGTGTGTGTGTGTGTGTGTGTATCGTGTGTCTTAGCTTGCTCAGGCTGATGGCATGTTCTCCAATGTCGAGTGGCAGTAGTTGGCAGCATGGGGCTTAGGCCGGGGTCTGGTGGTTGGTGGCTGGTGGCTGGCACTGCCAGTGTGCAGGACTGCCTGTGGTGGTGCAGTGCCAGGGGCACTAGAGCCCAGGGACAATGGCAGAGGAGTGGCCATGGGCAACACGGCTTCATCATCAGCCTCGACTCAGGGGACATTTGGTCTTATCTCTCTCTCTCTCTTTCTCTCTCTCTCTCTTTCTCTTTCTCTCTCGCTCTCTCTCTTATCTGGATTTCACGCATTTTCTTTCCCCATCTGCAGCCCCCACCCCCATCTCAATACTGGCTCCATAGTCTCTCACGTTCTATCTCTTTCTGTCTCTCTCTCTCTTCTCTCTCTCTCTGTCTTCCTCTCTGTCTCCTCTGTCTCTCTCTCTCTCTCTCTTTCTCTCTCTGTCTCTCTCTCCTGGCTCTCAGAGGGGCTGCTGTGATTAGGCGGTGAAGGAGAAGAAACGATTCAGCTTCTCACTCTTCCACCTCCAGTACTTTCTCCAGACTCTCCCTCTTGAAAGAGAGAGAGAGAGAAAGAGAGAGAGAGAGAGAGGGTAAGCAAAAAGGAGGGAGAAAGAAGCAGAGAGAGACAAGGGAAAGAAAGCATGAGAAGAAAAATCTGTAGGATGACGAAACAACTTTCTTGTGAATCAGATGGAGTCTAAAACCTGATAGCAGAAAAGAATGGCTCAAATTTGATTTTTCAATTGTAAACACATCTTTTTATTAATTGCATCATTATAATAATTGCAGTTTGATTTATTGTTCATATAATTGGACTTTGTGCATTGTGTATACACAGTGAGCTGGATTGATTATAGTTTTGCCTGGTAATGACAAGTTGACTGACAGCCTAATAATTACTTAACCAGCATGCATTCATTTCTCTGTCCTTCAGCAGCAGCAGCAGTCTCTGCACCATATTCAGTCTTTCTGGGTGAGACATGAAGTTGTTGGGTTTTAGGGCTCAAAAGATTGGGCGTGTGGGTCCCTGTGTCTGTACCCTTTGCCCTTAAGTGATGCACGCCCTAATTTCCTTTGGGCACACTCTCACACTGCAACTTCTACATGGCCGCATTTTTTCCTCACTTCTGCTTACTCATTTTCTGAAGTTATTTTTATTCACTGTGTGTGTGTGTGTCTCTCTCTGTGTGTATGTGTATGTTTGTGTGTGTATGGATGTGTCTCCCTGCGTGTATGTGTGTGTGTGTGTGTGTGTTTGTCCATCACCAGAAAGCTCCACACCATTTTGCACACTTTAGTCCCATTCATCACATATTGCCCCAATGCACCCCCCTAACACACACACACACACACACACACACACACACACACACACACACACACACACACACACACGTCTCCCCCACCCCCTCACCACCACCTTGGCAGCACCTTAGGCAGACAAACAGAATTTCACTACATTTCTTGTGCACCCACTATCTACATGCATGTGACAGTAAAATTCCTGGTATTCCTTGTATATGAGTATGTGTGTGTGTGTGTGTGTGTGTCTGTGTGTGTGTGTGTGTGTTTGTGTGTCTGTGTGTGCATATGTGTGTGTACAGGTCTCATGAGCAGCTGCAGTACAGTAAACCCAGTGCTGTTTGGGTGAGATGGGAATTTGGAGACTCGCTCGTCTGTCTGAGGAGCCTATTATAAGGGGCTGTGTACAGGAGTCTTTTGATATAGAAAGGGAAGCATAAATATTTAGATGAGGCTCAGATTTTTTTTCCACAACAACAAAGATGCCACTGAATTATACATGATAATTAATGTGCGCTTTTGAGAGCATTGAATGGATCAGAGTCACTTTTCCTGGCTGTATCCCTATTGAGAATCTGCTGGTGAGGTAGAGGGCCATACTTACAGTGATAACTGTACAGACTCCTGTGTGTCCGTGTTCATTTAGATATTCAGAGATTGCAAAAACCTCAAAGGGTACAGGCAGGCACTATTGTCATCCTGTAATAAATATGCACACACACACACACACATACACACACGCACACACACACACGCACACACACATACACTTTGATGATTTGTCTGTTGGTGTGAATTTCAAATCCAGAGCATTTGATGTGCTTTAGGAAGAGCACCAAAGCAACAGTAATTGGCACATCACAGCTCGGCACGTCTCACCAACATGGCACCTTTCAGCAGAGAGGCGTGAAGGTGGAAACACTGTTGCGTGTCTTGTGACGGGAAAGACTAGTCTTCCTCTTCTCCTGCTTTTTTAAAGCGGCTTGATGTCATCTGTGAAACAGCTCAGCGTGACTCGGCCCTCCCAGATATTCCCTAAACAATTTGCCCATGAAAGGCCTGTCCAGCTATTCTCTGTGTCAATCACATCAGTTTGGGAAAGATAGATAGAGGTTGTTTGATGTGATATTGACACCATACAGTTTGTTTCACATTCATATAATTTTCGTTTGAGAGCTGCCTTAATCTAAGTTAGAGTTGCTGTAATGTCGTGTGACATATTTTTCCAGTGGTGGAATGATTTTGTAGCGGCACGCCTCTGATTTGAGCTGGTGTGGTGGCGACAAATTGGCGCGTTCTATTATTCATAAAGCAATTTAAAATGTTCAGAGGAACGGGGCTCATTACAGATTAACAGAAGCTGTTTAAAGTTTAAGGATATTCAACTGTGGTCAGATGGGGACAGAGCCCAAATTGATGGCCTTTTGATCCCCCCACTCCTGTTTTAAGATTCCCATCTAAGCCAATTAGAGTGGTTATG
>PYXC01002777.1:1120000-1125000 GCA_015244755.2 Tenualosa ilisha | reverse complement strand
TTATTGATTTGGCTTGCAGGGTTTGAGGTGTGAAAAGGGAAGGAGGTGTGTGTGTGTGTGTGTGTGTGTGTGTGTGTGTGTGTGTGCATGGTGGTGGGGGGCAGGTAGGGGAGATGTCAGTCTCAGAGGGATGTAGTCTGCTGTCTCAGTTTCTCTGGATACCTGTATGTGTGTGCATGTGTGTGTGTGTGTGTTTCTTATTTTTTAGTATCTGTTGTTGTTGCTTGGCTGGCACACCTGGTGAGGTGTCATTCTGAATGTGTCAGGTGATGGGATGCACTTGCAGCTGAAACAGATGGCAGGAGATGTTTCCCTGATGGTTTGATTTTGTGTGTGTGTGTGTGTGTGTGTGTGTGTGTCAGTATACATAGACATCTCTGTGAGTGTATGTGTGTGTGTCAGTGTATATGAACATCTGTGTGCCTGTGCATGTGTGTGCATGTGTGTATGTGTGTGTGTATGTATGTGTGTGTGTGTGTGTGTGTGTGTGTGAGTGTGTGTCCTTTGAATCATGCTCAATGTCCCAGTCAAGGTCAGTTTGCTGGCCAGCCCACTGCCTGTGTAATGGTGCCTATCCCCCCTCCCTGTCCCTCTCATAGCTTCCCATGACGCACGCACACACACACACACACACACACACACACACACACACACACATACACACACAGACACACAAAGAGCATCTCACTAATGGTGCCAATGTCCAGCTGTATCTATAGCACACTGGGTAACGAGCGGTGAGCGCGGCAAAAAGAAAAGAAAAGGAATGGGAAAAGAAAAAGAAAAAAGCAAGCATTCTCCTCTTCCTTGGGGAGCTGAGGAGCCCACTGCATGGGACGGGAACACTAAGGGATTTTAGATAGATAGATACAGTGGATAGATATCTAATGATTCTATTGATCTATTCATTACTTTGAGCATTAGTAAGGCTTGACATTGCCAAGTGTAGCAACCTCTCTGCAGGGAAGATCCTCCTTGAAGATGGAAAGTGTGTTTGGAAAGTGTGTTTATAGGTGCCTATAACAGTATTATACAAAGAATATGACAATATGTTCATATTGTCAAAACATGACAAACATTTATCAAACAGATCTATTTTCTCTGTTTGATTTGATTCAGTTTCTTAGACCTTACAGTTTATTGTCTGGGTTACATAGTCATGTGCACAGTTAACATGAGCAGTTTACATTTACATTTACAGTTATGCATTTAGCAGACGCTTTTATTCGAAGCGACTTACATTTGTCAAGTATCAATTACATCAGGACCAGTCTCCCCTAGAGCAACTCTAGGGTTAGGGCTAAGTGCCTTGCTCAAGGGCACAACGGTGGCGGCCAGGATTCGAACTCACTATTTCCAGGCTACTTACATGCTAGCCAGGCTCCTTAACCACTATGCCACCACCGCCCCACCAGTTAGCATAGAAGATACTGCATTCAAAGTAAACAATTGTTATTCATGTTCTGAAATGGCAGTCTGCTTTTGATTGTCTTTGAGTATGTGGATGTTGATTCATCTATTCACAGAGTGAAGTGTAAAGGGATAACTTCAGGGTTAATAAACTCATAGCTCGGTTGTTCAAGGTCACTGTGTCCTGTTGCTTGGAAAAAGAAGAAGATTTTGTGTAATATAGACCAAATAGAAACATCAGCTAACGCTAACTAAATGTGGTAAGGGAAAATGAAATTGAAACAGAGTGTCCTTGCCTTTTTCAGTTAGTATTAGCTCACATTTTGCTCTTTGGTCTATGCTGCACATCATTTTGCTGTTTGGTCTACGCTGCACATCATTTTGCTGTACTCGGACCTCTCCTGAAATAATCAATATACAGCATGAGTGTCCATGTTGCTTATAAGATCTTTTCTGTGTGTGTCTGTGTGTGTGTGTGTGTGTAATGTAGTCTGGCTTTGCACCCGGAGCGTTCCCTTGTTGCCACGGGGCAGGTGGGCAAGGAGCCATTCATCTGCGTGTGGGACACCTTCACCGTGCAGACTGTCTCCATCCTCAAAGACGGTCACTCTCATGGGATAGCCTGCCTGGCCTTCAGCTCAGATGGACAGGTCAGTCAGTCTCTCTCTCTCTCTCTCTTTTTTTCCTCTCTGTGTCTGTCTTTCTCTCTCTCTCATGTTCCCATCACTACTCTGGAGATCCGCTGGCGGATCAATACCCACGTTGCCATGACAACCCCGTCTCAGCCCCAGACCCCGAGTCGTAACAAGGCCATGTGTGTGTGTGTGTGTGTGTGTGTGTGTGTGTGAATGTGTGTGTGTTTGTGTCTGCGTGTATGTGTGTGTGTGTGTGTTTGTGTGTATGTGTGCGTCGGCGGAGCGCCCTTGGATCCGACCAAGCTGAGCTGAGCTGAGCTCTGCTGCTGTGCTGCTATGGTAATAAATTAAATGAAGGCAGCTGCGAAGAGCAGAGGAGAAAAGCAGAGAAAAGCTCCAGCCTTCCATCCCAGGGCGCGGAGCGGACTGAAGCACGCCGCCGCACGCTACCCCACAGCGCTCTGGGAATTGAGCCGGGGGAGCAAGCCGCGCAACTGAGGGAGGCGCAAGAGGAGGAGGAGGAAACAGGCCGCTAGCCTCAACTCATTGCGGTGTTGACAAATGCAATGCCAAGTCCACGTCTGTGGCTGTTTGAAGAATGGCCCCAGTGGGCCATTAGGTAATTGGGTGGGTGGGAGAGAGCCAGTGTTCAGCATTCAGGACACCTCGGCAGCGACCAGCTCAGCAGTGGATCATCATCATCATCATCTTCATCATCACAGCCACAACAAGCAACAGTTAACAGTTCACGCTCTCTCCCCTTTAGACCAACCCACTTTTAAAGTAACACTCTACAGCAGTTCATCACTATTGGAGGTATCAGTTTTTATCACACTTTATCCATTTTTATGGACAACTTGCTTGGGTATCGCCTTTTTCTTCCTCTTAATTTAGATAGCATCATAGACTGTAGAAAAAGCATATAGTCATATGAAGGCTTGATAAAGGCCCATATTATTCATCCATCCAGCCATCCAGGATGTGCACTGTGCAGTTACTGGTGCACCAGAAAATAAAAGCATCATATTGCTGACTGTGTTGCACCAGTTAGCATATTCTAGCCATGCCGGTTAAACTCTGGGAATAGTTTGGAAGGTTTTGGTGGCTTTTAGGTAGCTAGTCCACTAGTTTGGCTCCAAAACTGTGTTGCCTTAATGCATATTATGGAGCAAAGTGGGCAGGACTGACCTTAGTGGTAAACATGAATGCAAAGAAAAAGCAAGGCAAAGCAGTGGCTTATTCACAGGGCTTTGCAGACAGTCATAAAAATGACTGGTGCTCTTTTTTCATTTGTCTCTGTGGGTTCATTCTGAAATGGATTGGATGGCTGTTCTCGCAAAGCCTCCTTGTTTATGGGGACTAAACAGCTCTGGTTAATGTGGCGGGGAGATCAGGTCGGTGACTGTCTCGATTTGAGCACGAATGGATTTGGACTTGCAGGTCTAATCCTGTTTGGTGTCCCCTGTCGGGGAGGGGGGGGGGGACTGGCGGCCTGTCAACCCAACCGTCGATGCAAGGTTTGATAAAGTCAAGGCCAACTGAGAAAATGGATAAAACTCTCCTTTTCTCTCATTCTATCTTTCTTCCTTTCGCTCTCTCACAACAGCCCCTGCTGCTGAATAATTGATTCTGAAGGTTATTGGTAGGCAGGGAGAGCACCAAAAGCAACAGGCAACTGGCATTGATCCTGAACAGATGCTCCCAGCATCCTTAGAGCAGGGACACAGGCAGTGCTTTGGAGCTGGAGCTGAAACGTCCCCTCTGACATCAGCTTGAGAAATTTGAATTTGGCCCATTCCATTGCTCCCCGTCCGCCATCCGTGACATTCCCGTGGGAATGGGCAGCTGTGTGATGTGATTCCGTGTGAGTTCTGTGTTAGAGTCTTTTTCCAAGAAATGTAATTTTCTTTCTCTTTCCTGGGGCAAGGCATGAAGGTCCCTATAGGTGTTTGCCTTGTCTTTTTACACACTCGTTCGTCCTTGTTTGACTTGTTTTATAGCAATTCTTGTTTTCTCTCCACAACACTTCCAGTGGTCTCCCGTTGCGAAGACACAGATGCCACAATTTCACGCTCTCTGTCGCTCTAAATGCCAAAGGAAAAAAAACAGAGAAACTGACAAAGTCTCACAGGCCTCCGTGATGAATGTTTTAATAGGCAGTTTACTCAGCCAGTGGTGATGTCTTGCACTGAATTTCAGTTACACGGGCAGTCTTGTATCTGAGATTACCTCTTTTGAAATGCCACATGGTGATTGCACCATCCGGAGATAGCAGAGAGCGTTTTCTCACTGTCAGACACAGCTGGGACTTCTCAGACAGCTGGGAGAAGAAATGTTCCTTAGATGAATAGATGCACATGCACACACACACACACACACACACACACACACACACACACACACACACTCCACACACATCCACACCCACACACATACAGACACAGACACACATACACAAGCGCGCACACACACACACAAACACAAGCGCACACACTTTGTCTACATTGCTAATTTGATGTTTTTCCTGTTTGATATATTTATATATATTTTCTTCCTATTTCTCTTCTCTTTTATTGTAGCGGTTGGCCTCTGTGGGCTTGGATGCTAAAAATACTGTTTGTGTTTGGGACTGGAGGAAAGGGAAGGTTCTAGCAACAGCAACAGGACACTCTGATAGGGTAGGAAAACCCTGCTTACCTGGACTCTTTTCTCCAAAGATAACAGGATGTGATGTGTACCTGTGCATGTTTCTGCATGGATTGTGTATGTGTTTGTGTGTGTGAACATAAATTGCCTTGTGTTTATATTTACCTGTTTCAGATATTTGACATTACCTGGGATCCGTTCCAGCAGAATCGTCTGGTGAGCTGTGGGGTAAAACACATCAAGGTGAGAGCATGAGCCAATCAACAGCTAGGCTGAAGCAGGCTGCCGTGGTAACCCACTGTTGCTTTC
>PYXC01002777.1:1027500-1115000 GCA_015244755.2 Tenualosa ilisha | reverse complement strand
CTCAGTGGGACTTGCTACAGTAGTGTGTTCAAGTTTCTCTTCTAACATCTCTCTCTCTCTCTCTCTCTCTCTCTCTCTTCTGTTCCTTCTGTTTTCTCTTCACTCTTTCCTCATCTCTCGTTCAGGAGTGTCGCCCTTACTTATTCTTGGCTCTCTCTCTCTCTCTCGCAGTGCCAAAATCTTATCAATGTTTTGAACACACTGAGTAAAGGACTATCGAAGACACTTCTACTGTAAACACACAGTGGAGGCACTCTGTGACACAGTATTTTGTAGTGATCCTCTGCTGTTTCCTATGTTAGGGATAATGAACGACACAGCATGGTCAATATTGCACATTTGAGGTGGTGATACCTCAGGTGGTGATGAGGTGGTCTTTACACCTCAAGGTGGCATTTACACCTCACCATAAGTGCGATATTCACCGATATACGCCGTAGAGTTCATTATCCCTCTTATACCAGTGTTACCACGGCTGCGCAGTGTGTAGTTTTGCTAACAATTTACACATTTGATAACTAAGGTTAACACAGGCTCGTTTGCAGAGCTGCTTCTTCCCGCCACACACTGACTCATTCAAAACTTACTGGAATAAACTGCTGTTACTGGTTCTAAATGGATGGTGACCATGAACAAAAGTGGGTTGTTAGTTCGATCTGTCATTATCAAGGATCATACCCAAGCATTCTATCCCGTCTTAGCTTTTGTAGAATCACCGTTTCCCATACTTCTGAATGCAGTGTAACAGAGTTAAAATCCATCTCGGTCACAATCTAACATATCTCTCTGCTGTCTCTGTGTACGTCGCTCAGGCTGCTAAATTGTAACAATGTGTTGTGATAATTCATTTAAACTTCACAGCATGTTGGGCGGATTGATATGCAAGTGGAATATGTTCAGAAAAGTGGAACTACTTCATAGGTGTGCCGTTATCTGAAAATAACGCACGTTCTAAATAGTCACAATAGGGAATTTGATCAAGCTATGTTTTAATGTATATGGCTGAATGGGGTATTTTGAACATGTTTATGATTATAAATTGCATGTTATTTCTTGTATTGTTTCAGGGTGATGTCTACTGATGTTTACAGAGTGATGTCAGGACTGAATAATATATCTGATTGTAACTCGAAGTTTTCACTCCAATGTATCAAAATAAAAGTGCTCTTTTTCTTTTTCTTTCTCCCTCTCGGTCCAATTCTACCTTTTCCTTCTCTTCCCTCTCTCCATTTCCTTATCTTTCACCCTACTCTCTCTCTTACACCTTACCTTACCCTCTCTTTTCTCTCCCTCTCATTCCCTCTCTTTCTGTCTGTCTATCTATCTCTCTGTCTATCTTTCTTCTCTTTCTGTCTGTCTATCTATCTCTCTGTCTTTCTACACCTCCTCCCCTGTCTCCCTTCTCCCCCATCTTTCCAATCTCTCCCTCTCCCTTCTCCACCACTCCCCCTCCCCCCTATCTTTCTGTCCTCCTCTTTTCTCTCCCTACTCTCTCTCCCTCTGTTCATCACTTATTCTCTCCCTCTCTCTCTCACACACCTCCCCATTGTCTCAGGGCTGTCCATCCGGAGTGTGTGCTGGAAAGCAGAGCGTCTGCTGGCGGGCACACAGGCCAGTGAGATCTTTGAGGTGATGGTGCGGGACAGGGACAAGCCTCTGCTCATCATGCAGGGTCACAGTGAGGGGGAGCTCTGGGCCCTCGACATCCATCCCAAAAAGCCCCTCGCCGTCACTGGCAGCGATGACCGCTCCGTACGGTCAGTGGCTCTCCAGCAGCTCTTCAGCATTATGAGTGTGTGTGTTTGTGTGCCTGTGTGTGTCTGTGCCTGTGTGTGTGTGTGTGTGTGTGTGTGTGTGTGTGTGTGTGTGTCTGTGCCTGTGTGGGTGCATGTCTGTGTCTGTGTCTGTGTCTGTGTGTGCATGTATCTGTGTGTGTGTGTGTGTCTATGTGTCTGTGTGTGTCTGTGTCTGTGTCTGTGTGTGTGTGTGTGTGTGTGTGTCTGTGTGTGTGTGTGTGTGTGTTTGCATGCATGGTCAGTGTGTGAAGCCCCCTCTCAGACATGCCCGTCTGCCTGTGGTGTTTATGAAACTCAGTGTTGTCTTGGTGGCAGCAACCATATAGAGTGTGGCTATATTAATGAGGCTGGGTGACTCATGTGGCTTGTGTGATTTGTACGGTGTGTGTGGCGTGTGTGATGTGTGTAGCGCATGTGGCATGTGACAGGGGTCTGTGGCAGTGCCCAGTCTGTGCCCATACCACACTATGCCCCATAATGCTGGACTTCACCACAAGGCTTATCCGACAGCCAATTAAACCTCTTTCTTCACAGTGTGTATCTGTATATGTGTGTGTGTGTGCGTGCGTGTGTGTGTGTGTGCACATGCATGTGTGAGAGAGAAGACGAGGAGGGAGGCATTGAGAGAAACTTTGTGTGTAAGAAAGTGTACATACATGTGTGTGTGACAGAAAAAAAGAGAGGGAGGGAGAGAGGGTGAAACCATATCTTTGTGCATGTGTGTGTGTGTGTGTGTGTGTGTGTGTGTGTATGGACTATAACATACCGTAATCTAGTGTATCTTATGACAACTGCTGGATCCCTGGCAGAGCCCACTGAAGCCAGCTAATGAGTCATAGCAGTCAGAGGAGAGAAGAGGTGTGTGTGAAAAAAGGAGACAAACTACAGTTAATAGGAAGGAAAGAATGAAGGAAGAAGAGAAAGAAATCAGAGCAACCTGTCAGGAGTGTCAAAGCTGCTGTCCACTGCTGTGTAGCTAGAGATGGTTATTTCAAGACCTCAGTGTATTCTGTTCTCTGTACTCCGTGAACAGTGTAGTAGTTAGGTTTATTTATTTATTTATTTATTTCATTTCTGTGTTCATTCATTTGAAGAGACACAACAGATGGAGATGGTGTGTGTGTGTCTGTGTCTGTGTGTGTGTGTGTGTGTGTGTGTGTGTGTGTGTCTGTGTGTGCATGTATGAGTGAGTATGAGGAATGGTACTGGTATGCTGATAATTTGTCCTGATGCCAACCCGCAATCTCTTGTCTCTCTTTCTCTCTTTTTGCATGTGTGTGTGTGTGTGTGTGTGTGCGCGTGCTGGCAGGCTATGGAGCCTGGTGGATCACGCCCTGATTGCACGTTGCAACATGGAGGAGGCGGTGCGCAGCGTGGCCTTCAGCAGTGACGGCTCCCAGCTAGCTTTGGGCATGAAGGACGGCTCCTTCACCGTGCTGCGTGTCAGGTAGCCTACCCCAGTAGCAGCCAAACCCCCTCTTCCCAGCAGGGCTTCATCAAACACAACATCAAAACCAGTTCCCATTACACCAGCGCTACCAGAATCACCTCTTCCCACCAGAACTTCATCCAACACAACATCAGGACCAATTCCAACTGCAGCCACCATCCACAACATCACAAGAACCTTCGAACCACTGTATTCACCTCCCACGACACCACAAGAACCTTAGAACCACCATGTTCACTTCTCACAACACCACAAAAACATTAGAACCAATGTATTCACCCCTCATAACACAAGAACCTTAGAACCACCATATTAACCTCCCACAACACTACAAGAACCTTAGATCCACCATATTAACCTCCCACAACACTACAAGAACCTTACTAGAACCACCACATTCACCTTCCACAACATTACTAGAACACTGAAGGCATATTCAAAACAACCCTTAGACCACAGCCTTGTCCCTATCCCCAATCTGTGCCCTATCACCAGTTGGTGGTATTAGGAGAGAAATTGACTCATGAGCAGGTTGGCTCACAGATTTTACCCTTTGTTTTGGATGTGCTCTGATCTTAGTTGTCCTCGTTGGGAAGTAATGCTGTACATATGCTGCACGCAGTGAAAGGTTTGCTGTGGCAGGTAATCTAAGGGATTAGCAGCTTTTGTGTTGACAATACCTCTACCAAAGCCTAGCCACAACAGAGTCAGATCTGATTGGGGTTGTCTGCAAATCTGCAAAACATCCCACCATGTCTAATGGTCTTTCACACTGGGAAAGCATGCTGGGTTTGCATTAAAGACGACAAAGTTTTCAAAAACTAGGTTGATATTTATATTCCCATATCCGCCTCCAGCAACAAAAAATATCCACAGTCTTCTCTGCCCCACAATAAGTGGTTTTCCCTCTGTCAGTGGTGCTTTGTAAAGATGTAGAATTCACCACCATAATTCTGGACCAAGGTGCAGTTTAATTTACTTTATCCAGGGAGCCATGACTTGGCTTTCCGCTGGTGTTATTGTAAATTGGCCGGCAGTGTCGTTAATCAATACCTCTTGAAGTGGTTAATCCCCACCCTACATTTTGAAGTAAGCGAGTGCCATTTAGATTCACTCCGTTAAAAAATGGATGGTGTGGCTGCCAGGGGACTCTTGTGAATCATTCAGTTACGAATCATTTTAACAGGAGCTTTTTGCAGGATCCTCTCATGGTAATTTCCGGATATTTTTTGTAGTCTATTCCTCAGTTTGCCTTTGTTGTTGTTTTTTTTTTCACAGCTTGGGAATTATTAATGGCATGAGCTGGTACATGTGTCTTTACGCTTTGTCTAGAGTACCAGGAAGCAGTGGTGTTTGTATTGTTCGAGGGAGATTAAATTAATTGCACGCCTGGGGACACCCGCAAATATTGTTGCTCAGAGGAGAGCGTATCTATATTTGCTCAGGAATTGAGGACTGAGGCTTCCAGCAGTGTTGACTCAATGCTATTTTTCTTACGCTTGTCTTTCATTTCTCAGGATGGAAATAGCTGTCATTGCCCATAACGGCATGACAACGGCGATTAAGTAAAAGAGTGATCCATCACAACGAGGTAATAAACTATCAGCTGGGTGAAATTGCTTTTCTGTGAAACAAACAGCCTTGATGAGTCTCCTGATGATGATTTGATTCATTTCCTCATCCCCACCCCCACCCTCAGCGTCTCCCATCTCAGCGGAAGTTAGGGCTGACAAGTTGGGTGGCAGTGGGCCGGCAAGGGTCATACTCATTAGGCTGGATGAATGTGGTCCCCCCATCTGGTGCTATTCACAGAGCGTTAAACAAACCCGCAAGGCTGCCCCCGACAAGGAAGCCTCCAATAGCTTCCCACACACACACATACACACACACACACACACACACACTTACAAAGCCACTCAGCCTCTATAGAAACACCCAGTGGTTGGTCGCTGTCCCTCCTCCAGCGCTCCATTGTGTCCAGAGGGGTGATCTCCGGCCAGTTCGCATGAGCTAATTAGACATCCCAGGAAGTTTGTTTGCCATGTGCTGGATCCAGTTCTGGTCCAAAGTGATGGAGCAGTCATGAGGAATCTACTGCTCCACTGGCTGGTTCTGTATCACTATGACGTGAAACTAAGCACCATGAAGGCACATGTTGACTCTTTTCAGGCTTCCTGAATGCAAGAAAAAAAACTCCTTTGAGTAAAAATGTTTTCACTATAAAGGTGAAGTTGCCCTCGTTCAGTCCACAGTCTTCTCTGAATACCTGCCAAAACTGGATGTGCGTAAATACTGGATGTGCGAAATAGCCAGCAGAGCTCCTGAATCCACTGAAATCAATTGATGATCTACCTATTAAAAAACATAATTCCATCCACATGGATGCAGTCATTTCCTGAATATAAAAACCTCACCCATGTATTAACCTCAGTTTACTAAACATTACCAATTGATTCAAATCAGATCAGGTAGAATGATGAAAAGAAATGCAATCCTGTATATAGCTCTCACCCATGTATTAACCTCAGTTTACTAAACATTACCAATTGATTCAAATCAGATCAGGTAGAATGATGAAAAGAAATGCAATCCTGTATATAGCTCTCACCCATGTATTTACCTCACAGATGAAGACATTTTACAAAATCAATGTGTTAACCTTGGTTAATAATTGCAGTAATCAAAACAGCTGTGGGAGGCTATCAAAAACATGGCAGTCAATCAGATAGAACAGAAGAGAACAGAACAGAAGAGGTCATGGTGGACGTAGCACGTCCACACGGCTACACACAGACACAGAAACAACGTGTGTGTGTGTGTGTGTGTGTTTGTTTGTCTGTGTGTGTGTGTGTGTGTGCTTTTGATTCTGGTCCTGCAGGGACATGACGGAGGTGGTTCACATCAAAGATCGTAAGGAGGTGATCCATGAGATGAAGTTCTCACCGGACGGTGCCTACCTGGCCGTGGGCTCCAACGATGGCCTGGTGGACGTCTACGCCGTGGCACAACGCTACAAGAAGGTGGGCGAGTGCAACAAGTCGTCCAGCTTCATCACACACCTGGACTGGTCCATTGACAGCAAGTACCTGCAGACCAACGACGGAGCCGGAGAACGCCTCTACTACAGGATGCCGAGTGAGTCAGAGACATGCTGTTTCAAATGTGTGCAACTCTAAAGGCTAAATGTTGTATCTTAGCAGCCTTTTGTAAATAGTCTTTCAACGATTATCCCTCAGCATCTCTTTTGTAATCCCATATGAAAATGTTAACTGGTATTATGCAAATTATTTATGGGAATTTACTTGGTCCTTAAGATATTCTAATAGCAGGACAGATAAGAATCACTCATAAATCTCATAAATCTTTTTATCAGGACTTTTTTTTTGGTTATGGATTACGTATATGGGTGTATGGGTTACCTGTAGCTGGGTTACATGACTTACCTGTGTATGGGTTACCTGTACCTGGGTTATATGGGTTACCTGTACATGGGTAACCTTTACCTGGGTTATATGGGTTACCTGTGTATGGGTTACCTGTACCTGTGTTATGTGGTTTACCTGTATGTGGATGACATCAATGGAAATTTCTGTTAAGAAAAGGTTTTTGATAACACTTTACTTGAAGGTGTCTGCATAAGAGTGACATTAGCCTTTCATAAGCATGACATGACAAGTATCCTAAACATCTGCACCTTTTTAATGTACATGACTGTCGTCATTAAGTGTCATTAATGTGAAGTTGACGCTGTTTGGGATGCAAACAACCGAATGACAACAGTCAAACAATAATGAACTGTCAATAATGTTCATAATAGATGTCATGTCATGGTTATGACAAGCTCATAACACTCTTATGTAGACACCTTCAAATAAAGTGTTAGCAGGTTTTTGGTCAATACCATGGCTTAATCCATGACAGGAAGCCAATCCTATACGTTTAGCTCATGTGTAAGTCCTGGTGCTGAAGCAGAACAGTATTAACATACATCATGGCTATGTTTACCATATATGCATGTGATCCTAAGGCAAGCACAGCATGGTGTCCCCTGCCCAGATTCAGTACACAGTGCTTCTCTATTCTTTATCATACTAATTAAGGTCCTCTGAAGTGCCGACAGTTAAAAGGTGTGAAGCTCCTAATCCTCTCGTCAACACTTTTACATCCGTACTTGTTTGCAGCCTAATTAATCTGAATGAGAGTCATCCTGTCTTCCAGTGTTTATGCAGGGGCCATTCGTGTTTGGCCACAAAAGAGATAAAACGAAATGCGTGTAGCTAAATGTTAGTGGAAAAGAGCAAAACAGAAGCAACATAAATGTTTTTAAATCCGTCTTTTGACTGGTGAGATAGGTGTTTAGGCTGAGCCCCTGTCAAACTGCTCAGTTCTCTGTTTTGAACTTCACCAGAGAGGGTAAAAGTAGAGTCACAAACATTCATTAACTTCTGTGTTCTGTTTTTGCAAGGGCAGATTTGAAATCCCCCTTTATGCAGACCAGAATCGAGTTCTCATACGCTGATACAGAAGATCATTGAAAAGACGTTGTGTGACCGGAACTATTCACGTTTGCTCCCATTGTAATATGTTATGTTGCTCTATCTTGGTCAGTATTCAGTGATCATTGACTCCACTCTCTCCAGCGGGCAAACACCTCACCACAAAAGAGGAGACCAAAGGGATCCACTGGGTGTCGTGGACATGTGTGATCGGCCCGGAGGTGACAGGGATCTGGCCCAAGTACACCAACATCAACGACATTAACTCCGTAGACGCCAACTACAACAGCGCTGTCCTGGTCACCGGCGATGACTTTGGCCTTGTCAAGCTGTTCCGATTCCCCTGTCTAAAGAAAGGTATGATGTCATCACACATTTTTGTTCTATTGAGTCATTCAGCTTCAGTGGAATTATAACAGTATTGAGAAATTATTATTAATCTCCAAGATAGTGTGTGCTTCACCTCACTGTGTGTTCACCGCATGTTAAATGCAGAGACCAATATATATATTGTAGTAAATGTGTTATTTTTCAAAAGCAGATTATTATTATTATTTAAAAGAAGGTCATTAGCTGCCTTTCCATCCAACTTGTTAATGCCCATTTTTGTTGCTTGAATAAGAAATCCCCCAGAAACACCTGCAAATGCATAATATCAATGTCTTAATGCAAAGAGAAATTTGATTTGCCTGAACAGTGTGAATAATGGATTGAAACAATTTATTTGCATACATTCACACTTGCTGCATTTTAGCTGAATTTCCACAAAAGTGCATATAAAATAAATGGAGTGGAAACCCGGCTGTTGTTCTTGCCATATGAACAAATTTGCAACACAAGCTTCCTTGGCTTTCTGTCCACAGGTGCAAAATTTAAGAAGTACATTGGCCACTCTGCCCATGTGACCAACGTACGCTGGTCACATGACTTCCAGTGGGTACTGACCACAGGTGGGGCAGACCACTCTGTGTTTCAGTGGCGGTTTCTGCCCGAGGGCATCATGAACGGAGTGCCAGGGGCCCCGCACCAAGGTAGGCTGCCCTTTAGTCAGCCAGCTTAATCAGGGACTACAGTTACAGAAGTTAGTGTGTAGCTATATCTGGTACCAAGCATCTTTTCTCTTTGTGTGATTAATATTTTTGTACATGATCTTTATGAACTAAACTGAAGTAAACTAAACCAAACTAATTATTTCACTTCATCAAATATGTTGTGACTGAATATGAACATCTGTTGTGTACATGTCAACATCTCAATAGTTTTCTTATAATGTCCAAGCCTTTGTATGTTGTCAAGAGTCACAATGTTTTCTTTTGTTTGCCTTTGCAGATGGATTGCAGATTCCAACAGCGAGGAGTCAGATTCCGACCTATCTGATGTCCCAGAGCTGGACTCGGACATCGAGCAGGAGACCCAACTCAATTATGACCGGCAGGTTTGGTCAGATTTCATATATTGTAATTCAGAGCGCACAGCACATAACATTATTAGAAGCCTAAAATATGTAAGAAGGCCCCCTAAAGATCCATACTCGTAAAGCGCAGAAGTGACCAAAAGAACTCGACTCGAAAGAGAAGTCACAGCTGCACTGTCGCTAGTCTTTGAAAACAGCCAAGTTATAGTGACTAGAGCATCGTGTGGGCTGTGTGTTTGTGGCTGCGCCTCGACACCGAGGCCTCCAGCACCTCCACAGAAGTGGGAGATGAAAGGCAAGCAGCGAGAGGCTGTCTGATGTCGTTCTTTCCAAGAGAGACGTGTGAGGAATACGCCGCGGACCGCTCTCAGTGTCTCAGTGTCAGGGAGGGCGAAGGACAGCAGGCATATCTTTGCTTCTTCTTCCGCTGTCGCTGCTGTCGCTGTGGCTGAATGGTGGCGGGAGGCTCGGAAGGGGCAAGCGAAGCCGAAGACAGAGCTGGAGGTCGTTGAAAGAATTCTGCCACTCGCTCATTCGCTCTCTCTCTAGCGGCTATCTGGGGGCTTTTGTGAGGGATCTGTAGCGAGCCGAGCCAAGCGGGGTCTTGGGTTTCTAACACTCTCAATCGTCAAACCCCCAGACAAACCCCCCCCAAAAAACCAGCCCCACCCCCACCCCTACTTACACACACACACACACACCAATCCCAACTCATCCTGAACCCTCCACCTCCCAACCCCCCCCCCCCCCCCCCCCCCAGTCCCCTGTCCCCCCCCCCACCCCACCCCCACCCCCAGCCTCTCTGCATCAGTCACAGGCCTTATCTCCAGCCACAGCTGCCACAGTCTCAGCGTGGGCAGCACCACAAAGCTGCTCCTTCGCTGCTGCTGCCGCTGCCTGTCTCCTGGCAGATATGAGGCCCCAGTGCTGCCGCAGTCGTCGTTGTCGTCGGGCTCATGACTGATCAATGAGGTGCCCCGGTTTAAAAGTTTCAGCACTCCCGACCGACTCCTTACTTGCTGGCACACACTCCCTGCCAACCAGTGTCCTCGTCTGACTCGTCTCTTTCTCTATTTCTGTCTTCCTCTCTCTCTCTCTGTCTCTCTTTTCCTCTCTCTCTCTTCCTCACCGTCTCTCTCTGTCTTTCTATTAGTCTTTCTCTGTGTCTCCCTTTCGCCACGGAAGACGTGTTGGCAGGCCGTGAGTCTGGCGGATCTGTTGTACCTGTGGGCCAGCGGTAATTGAGATGCAGGTGCGAAGCGAGTGAGCCGGCTGTAGCAGCACGAGTGAAATGGAGAGAGAGAGAGAGAGAGAGAGAGAGAGAGAGAGAGAGCAAGCGAGCGAGTGACTGACAGCATTTAAAGTGCAGGTGTTTTGTAGTAGCGGCGTTGTATGCTAATCAGGGCTGGTCATATTCAATATTAACCAACCCCACCAAGTGTGAAAGGGAATTATTTAAGAGGGGCCCTGCCCCCGTCTACGCTCCTTGTCTGCACTGATGACTCAGGCTGTCAGCTTTTTTTGTACGCTAACGGGTTAGCCAGCTAATTAGACCCTTTTCAGCGCTCCACAGGTTTTTCATTTTTTATTTCAACTTTCTGTTTTTTTACAGAAGGTCGATCTGACATCAAACCTTACGTTCCTCTTGTGTCACTTTGCCTGTTATTTGACCTAATTTGAATATTGTAGACATGACAGAATATATTACACAGTGAGCTTGATGCAGCCTTTTTGTGGGTCTCTTTCTATTCTACTGAATTAAAGTGGCTGTACATTGCCTGGAGGAGTGAGTGATGGTGTGTGTGTGTGAACGTGTATGAGCATGTTTGTGTGAGTGTGTGCGTGCATGCAAGTGAGTGTGCGTGTGAGCGTGTATGAGGTTATTGTATGTGTGTGCGCGAATGTGTTATGTGAATATGTGCGTGTGTGTGCATGTGTCTGTGTGAGTGTGTGTGTGTGTGTGTGTATATGTGTGTGTGTGTGAGCATGTGTGTCTGTGTGTGTGCATGCGTGTGTGTGTGTGTGAGTGCACGTGTGTGTGTATGTGTGTATGTGTGTGATGAGGCTAAGAAAGCAAACTTAATGAAGCAAACATGGCTGGGCTCTAGAGACGTTTGTTTTATTGCTGTTTGTATTCTCCTTCACAGGACCCTAGGCCCCAACAGTACTCTCTCTCTCTTTCTCTCTCTTTCTCTCTCCCTCGCTCTCTCTCTATCCCTCTCTCTCTCTCTCTCTCTCTCTCTTTCTCCTCACCGTGTTCTCAGCCCTGTGTTTATTTGGTGTGGTTTCTCCAGGTGTACAAGGAGGACCTACCTCAGCTGAAGCAGCAGAGCCGTGAGAAGAAACAGCTGGTGGGGTCTCTGAAGAGGCAGAGGTGCCCAGAAGTTGGCCTGAGACTGAAGTTTGTCCATGGGTAAGACCCACTACTGACAAGCGCACCCGAGCTGTGGCTGTCATACTCAAGGCTAATGAAGTGGATCCTTGTTAATGTCAGAGGCACATCTTTGCATCTGCTTAAGGGAATAAACCAGTTGGCATCCTCACTTACATTTATTTTACTGGAAGTCTGTAGTATGTTGATCAATGTGATATGTAATTTTTTTTTTTATTATTTATTGGTGTGTGTGTGTGTGTGTGTGTGTGTTATTTATGCACAAAACTGCTACAGAAATAACTTAATGTATGCATTTCATTTGTTCTACAATTCGATCTCTGTGTTGTTGGAAAAGCACAGAGATTTTGGCTTCATTGAAATGAAGCCCCAATTAAAACACTGACAGTATTGAAGTGCTGTGTTGGCAGCAGCTGTGGAGTTTTCTGTTTTCACTCGAGTTCATTTTGAGGACTCTTCCTGAAGTATTAACTTCTTCGGTTCCAATCTCTCTCCACTGTCAATGGGGGACCATGAAGCTGCAGTATTTGAGGAATTAAAATGGCACACACTCAGCAAACACACACACACACACACACACACCACACCACACACACACACACACACCACGCGCACATACACACAGACAGACACTGTACACAGAGTTTCTCAATTAGAATTTCACTCACAGCTTGTGATTAATTACGGCCCCTTCATACAGAGAGAAAGATTTGCCAGCTGGGAATGAATAAAACCTGTTGAGTTTGATTTGACTCCTGAGCCATTCCAAGACCAAATAAGGTACTGCATCATGGCTGATTGAAATCTTGACTGGACTGTTTCCTCTGGCCTCTTAGTGCCTATCTGCAATTATAGCACCATCTCTCTCTCTCTCTCTCTCTCTCTCTCTCTCTCTGTCTCTCTCTCTGTCTCTCTCTCTCTCTCTCTCTCTCTCTCTTTCTCTCTCTCTGTCTCTCTCTGTCTCTCTCTCTGTCTCTCTCTGTTTCTCTCTCTCTCTCTCTCTCTCTCTCTCTGTCTCTCTCTCTCTCTTTTCAATTCAAATACACTTTATTGCTTTATCGGCTTTGGTTAAAAGCGTCTGTTAAATGCATAAATATAAATGTTCAGATCTTTTATGTATATTTTTTGTGCATATGTTTTTTGGGGGGCAATTTATATATAAATATATAATATGGTAAGAGATTGGCTAATAGTCATTCATGACTGGTGTTCAGTTGGCAATGTATGTTGACAAGGCTGCATTGGTATTTTGATGTATAAATAGACTAAAATTCACAGTCTCTCTCTCTCTCTCTCTCTCTCTCTCTTTCTCTCCCTGTCTGTGTGCAGGTATCGGGGCTATGACTGCAGGAATAATCTGTTCTACACGCAGGCAGGTGAGGTTGTGTATCATGTGGCGGCAGTGGCCGTGGTCTACAGCCGACAGCAGCACTCACAGCGCTTCTATCTGGGCCACGACGATGACATCCTCAGCCTCACCGTCCACCCACTCAAAGACTACGTGGCCACCGGACAGGTAACAGCCAGACAGTCAGCACACATGCCAAGGTTGTTTTTCTCAATATCGTTTTTTTCTATGCTATGCTTGGCTTTTGTTTTAGGGCATTTCAAATAGGCTTTTTGCAAAACTTCTTCCTTCCAAAGACTTACAGGAAAAAGTAGAGCCTATTTGTCAGACATCTTGACAACACTTCATAGTGCATCTCCATTTTTTTGACACTTATTTTAAAAAGAAAAGTCAAGTCAGTTTATTTATATAGCACATTGAATGCAACATGGTTGACCCAAAGTGCTTTACACAAGTGATAATATATACACAAATTTATAAATAAATAATAATCGCAATAGTAACAGAAAAGGGGGTAACACCGCATGCACTGGTTTCACTTCTGTTCCAGTCTGGATTACATTTACGCATTTAGCAGACGCTTTTATCCAAAGCGACTTACATTTTGTCAACTATCTAATTGTTATGCTAACTGTTCAAGGTCTTCAGATTACAGTCCTCAGTCTGTTTATTATTTGCTGTTATTTAATGTTTATTATGAGGCAGTATTATGTTGGCTACTGGTTAGGGCTTTGGGCTTGTAACCGAAGGGTTTCCGGTTTGATCCTCGACCAGTGGACCATGGCTGAAGTGTCCTTGAGCAAGGCATCTAACCCCTCACTTGGGGTGGATGGCACTAGAGCAGGCAGACAACTGCTCCGGGTTAATGTGTACTTCACTTCACTGTGTGCTGTCTGTAGTTCACTAATTCACGATTGGGTTAAAATGCAGATTTTCTGTGTCTGCCTGGCACAGGTTGGGAGGGATCCAGCCATCCATGTGTGGGACATTCAAACCCTGAAGTGCCTCTCCCTTCTCAAGGGGTATCACCAGAGAGGGGTGTGTGCGCTGGATTTCTCAGGTATAGATGATGATGATGATGATGAGGTGTGTGTGTGTGAGTGTGTGTGTGTGTGTGTGTGTGTGTGTGTCTCTTCCATGTTCTCCTCTTCTTCCTCCTGCTGCTTTCATGGAAATATTATTCAGTTTGCACTCAGGCATCATAAAAAATCAGTACAGACTTTAGTATGAGACACCGTGTGTTTGTTAACATTTTCAGCACAGAGGGAAAGGTCATAGCAAAGGTCGTCTTATTTCTGAAGCGACAGGTTTGCTTTTTGACGGGCTGTTGCGCCCGTATTACAAATGAATGACATTTTCGCGTTTTCGTGTCAGCTGATGGAAAGAGCCTGGTGTCCATTGGAGTGGATGACCACCACACCATCGTCATCTGGGACTGGAGAAAAGGAGAGAAGCTGGCCACTGCCAGGTAGTGAGAAGACCCCTCCAGCATCGCAGCGACACAGCCAAAGACATTTAAAAACCTGCCACAACGCTAGTGGGTAGAGGTGTAAATGTTGTCTGCTCTCTCTTTTTTTCTCTCTCTCTTTCTCCTTCACTCTTCCCCTCCCTCTTTTGCTATCCTCCCTCAGGGGACACAAAGACAAGCTGTTTGTGGTGAAGTGCAACCCTCTTCTAATGGACAAGCTGGTCACTGTGGGCATGAAGCACATTAAATTCTGGCAGCTAGCAGGTGCCCGTACTGCACTGTACACCAGCCTCCCACCTTGTTTTTACTTTCCTGTGTTTGCTCTCCCTGAGGAATATAAATAGCTTTTCCTCAAGAACTTTACACTCTCTCATTTGCTCGCTCTTCATCCAGTCTCTCTCTCTCACTCTCTCTCTCTCTCTGTCTGCCAGTCTTTCTGTATCTCGTTGCCTTCTCTTTCTGTTTACCTGTCTCTGTTTCTCTCTGTTTCTCTTTCTCTCTGCCTCTCTCTCTCTCTCTCTCTGTTTCTCTCTGTTTCTCCCTCTCTCTTTCTCTCTTGTACAAATGTTTTTCCACTGCAAGCATCTATCTCCCTCATTTAGTGTCCAATGTAGCCAAATATGGTGTTTACTGAGAATTCAGATTGCTGTGCTGATAGAGATCATTGCCTGAGTCTACTCTGCAGAAAGCACAATTTCCTTCCTTCCATTTCTGTGTATATTGATGTGTTTACCACTTAAGAGAGTTGGACAGTTTAGCCATGTGTTCAGTGTTCAGCGGAGAGTTTTTTTTCTTCTTCCAGACAACTAATGACAGAAATGTGTTCACCTCTGAAGGTGGTGGACTCACGTTCAAGCGAGGCGTGTTTGGGAACCTGGGGAAGCCCGAGACGATGATGTCAGTCTGTTACGGACGCACAGATGACCTGGTGTTCTCCGGAGCTGCTACAGGAGACGTGTTTGTCTGGAAGGAACCGGTGCTACTGAAGACCATCAAGGCCCATGACGGACCTGTGTTTGCCATGTTCTCTTTGGATAAGGTACTCTTTTAATAAACCCCTAAAGCATATGATCAAAATCACACGCTCAAATGACTACTTGTATTTTATGTGGTCATAGCACTCTGACTGAAATGTACTTTAGGAGAGGCAACCATACATTACATACAATACATACATAGGTTACATGACATACCTCCAACCATACATTGCATAGATGATACTGTACAGGAGAGTGGGGTTGGATGCGGGTTAGAGGTGTGTGTGTGGTTCTCTGTAGGGGTTTGTGACCGGGGGAAAGGATGGTGTGGTAGAGCTTTGGGACGACATGTTTGAAAGGTGTCTGAAGACATACGCCATCAAGAGAGCGTCACTCTCCTCTGGATCCAAAGGTATGGCAGGACACACACACACACACACACACACACACACACACACACACACTCCGTTACTCACAAAGCAGTCCAATAACTGGGCGTGTGAATTAGGTTTTGTGAGAGTCTTTTCCAAAAAGTCAGCACACACTTGACTGTAGTGTGTGTGTGTGTGTGTTCTTTGCAGGTATGCAGGTAGAATCTGTATGCTCTGTCTCTTGATAAAGTGCTGCCCCCTTTTGGTTTAAGAAGGGATATTCACCCCCACACACCCAAATCATCCCTCACTGTGACTTTGTCAAATCATTAAACAAGGAAGCATAACACCACTATTGTAGTACAAAAAAGTATCACAGTTATCCATTGTTATCACAGTTATCCATTATCCATTATTTTATTTTTATCTCTGTATTGTTACACACAAGTGTTCTGAATTGAGAAAACAATACTGAGACACACGTTGAAATTATCCACAGTATGTATAGTATAGTATATATAGTCTAGTATATCCATACTGTACATAGTTTCCAACAGTGTGGGGGACGTAGTATGGTGCTGTGAGAAGGGGGGGGGGGGGGGTCTTAAGTGGGATGAGGTACAAAACATTGGACTATTTTTGCGGTTATTACACTATAATATTGTTTGGATATATCAATAATCTCAAAAAGAAAACAGTTAAATTATCATTCAGGAATTTCATCCCAGTGTATAGATTAAAGGGTTATTGTTAGTCTTCTGTCTCTGAGCTGAGCCATGAGCATACTGTAGGTCTGACTATGAACCATGATCAAAGGTTTGAGTAGAGAGACTGAATCACTGCTGTGAAAAGGGGGTCACTTTAAGTGCTCATGGAACAGAACTGCAGAATGAGCAACAGGTCTTTGGTCAGGTCTGTAGACTGAACCCAGGAAAAACCAGAGCACACTGAATAGCCTATTTTATTCAAAGTTTGCACCCAATAAAGATCCTGTGAAATACTGTGTGTGCTTCGGTACTTCCTGGGGTCAGGGGACAGAAATGGCCCAGGACCTGTTTACTGCTACTATTACCACTAATATTACTACCACTACTACTCTACTACTACTGCTACTACTACTACCTACTACTTCTACTACTACTACTACTACTACTACTGCTACTACTACTACTACTACTACTATTACTACTACTACTACTACTACTTACTACTACTACTACTACTACTACTGCTACTACTGCTACTACTACTACTAATAATAATAATTATACCAATAGAGAGTGTAAAAGCGGAGCACAGCATTTAAAGATCTTTGCTGTTGCTGTTAGCTTCTGCTACTGCTAGGCCTATGCTAGTGACAGCTGCTGTTTGTTGTGTTGTGCACAGGTCTGCTGCTTGAGGATAATCCCTCCATACGTGCCATAACTCTGGGACATGGACATATCCTAGTGGGAACTAAGAATGGAGAGATACTTGAAATTGATAAGAGTGGTCCGATGACTCTGCTGGTCCAGGTGTGTGTTTGTGGTATTGTCTCCTCGTCCTCCAGTGGTGTGTGTGCGTGTGTGTGTGTAAACATTGTCCTTTTATGCTTATGGTCCTCTCTGTGTTTAGCGTTTTGTGTGTGTGTATGTGGCTTTGTGACTCAGCATGGTCATCTTATAGTTTATGGTCGTCTCTATGTGTACAGTGTGTGTATATGTGTGTGTATGTGTGTATGTGTGTGTGTACTTTTGACTTATTATGGTCCTCTTATAGTTTCTGGTCCTCTCTGTGTATGCAACCTCTGAGCCTTACCCGTCAGAGAATGGCAATCAGCAGTCTTCCTTATGTAACCCTGCTGGCTTCCAGATTGCCCCTAAAAGCTTGTTTGCCTGCAGGCTCTGTGTGGTAGCATTAGTCTTTATTCCTTTATCAGTCACCATTCGCCTTCCCAGGCTGACTTTAAATGAATTGAGAGATGGGTGAAGGGGAGGGGGGGCGTAATTCTTGTAAGCTCATTTTGTTATGTGAATTAAGGACGGATGCAGCTGAAATGGTAGATCCCGTGGCTGATACTGGAGTGTTTGGTCTGTTTGTCAAGGATACAGACCCCCGGCGTCTACTCTGAGTGCTTTGCTGTGCTCTCCTGGTAATGATGCCTGCTGTGTTGCCATAGTGAGAAGACCTGTTTGTCCTTTTTTGTTAGATTAAGCCTCCCTGAAATCAGTTGAAAGGCGACAGAGTTGGGGAACTAATGTAGTAACTGCAGGCATATTGTAGCCTCCTATAGTGCATCTGCTAGCAGGCGTCTCAAGCCTGTCTATAGAAACAAACATCGAAGTTGTTAAGTACACTCACACCCTCCCTTCAGATAACATAAGTTGTTACACGTATGCTGTACATGTATTGAAACTGAGCCTCAAAATGGAATTGTTTCTAAAAGAAGAAATCAGGAGAGGAAATAATATAAAATAATCAGGAAATAAATGAATTAATATTGTTTTATCTTTGTGGAATGACAATGTAGTTAAAAAGAAGTCAGTAAGCACTCTCCCCTCCTGGGTTTGGACCTCTGGGTTTGAGTAGTTGGGATCCAGTGTGCAGTGTATGTGTGTGTGTGTGTGTGTGTGTGTGTGTGTGTGTGTGTGTGTGTGTGTGTGTGTCTGTGTGTGTGTGTGCAGTGTGTATGAAGGGTTTTGTATGTTTCCACTGTGCTGTGACTCATTGTGTTGTCACTACAGAAGAAGCAAAACAAACTCACATCATACAGGACACAATATATGCAACTTTAATAGAAATGAGAGGGCGTCTGAGTCGCAGTGCAGTCATACCAGTGGGAGTGATAGACAGTGTGTGTGTTTGTGTGTGTGTGTGTGTGTGTGTGGGGGGGGGGGGTGCATATGTACATGTGGGGGTGGGGTGGGGGGACAGGTCTGTGTGTATGAATCACATCCACAGATATGGTGGACACTTTGGATATGTGTTTGTGTGTGTGTGTGTGACACACATATGAATGACATCCACAGACACCTTGATGTGAGGGACCACTCAGGTTTTGCATATGTGTATGTGTTTGTGTTTGTGTGTGTGCGTGTGTGTGTGTGTGTGCTTTATCCCTGTGTGTGTGTGTGTGTGTGTGTGTGTGTGTGCTTTATCCCTGTGTGTGTGTGTGTGTGTCGTCTGCCAGGGTCACATGGAGGGGGAGGTGTGGGGTCTGGCCGCTCACCCACTTCTCCCCATATGTGCCACTGTGAGTGATGACAAGACGCTGCGCATCTGGGAGCTCTCAGCCAACCACCGCATGGTGGCTGTCCGCAAGCTGAAGAAAGGTACGGCAGAGGCAGCGCGCCTCACACACACACACACACGCACACACACACACACCTGCTCGCCCACTCGCCCCTACCCTGTGTGTCAGCACCGAATGCACTGTGCCGCCCAGCACTGTCACTCTCTGTCACACGCAGCAGACTGAAAATAGGCTCGGGACAGCACATCTCACCTTCACACACTCTACCACATCCAGCCATTTGATATTACAGTGTGTCAGTAGGCTGCTTGGAGGGTGAATGAAAATGTGTGTGTGTGTGTGTGTAGGTGCTGTGTGTGTGTGTGTGTTATTACATTCGTAATATGAATGTATTATGAATGTGTTTATGAATTATGTGTCTGTGAGTGTGTGCGTGTGTGTGTGTGTGTGTGTGTGTGTGTGTGTGTGTGTATGTGTGTGCGTGCTTGTTTGTATATGCATGTGCTTGCATGATGTGTTACAGGTGGAAGATGTTGTGCCTTCTCCCCTGACGGGAAAGCCTTAGCAGTGGGCCTGAACGATGGCAGCTTCCTGGTGGTGAACTCAGACACACTGGAGGACCTGGTGTCCTTCCACCATCGCAAGGAGCTCATCTCTGACGTGAAATTTTCACAAGGTAAACTTCAGAACTCCTGGAAGCAACTCCAGCCTCTATGACTCTGACTTAGACAACTACGCTCTCACTCCGGCTCAGACAACGACTTTGTTCGACTGTTACCACAGTAATTCACAGATAGCATCAGAATGCCGTTATCATCGTTAGTAGTGTTTGCATCAACAGACCACTTGATCAGGCAGATGAAATGGACACACACACACACACACACACACACACACACCACACACACACACACACACAAACATATTTGGTTTTGCTTTCTCTCACCTTGAGAAGCTTTGTGTCTTTTTTTCTGTTTTTTTGTTGTGGTGTTTTGTACAGAAGCCGGGAAATACCTTGCAGTGGCCTCCCATGACAATTTTGTGGACATCTACAACGTGCTGACCAGCAAGAGAGTGGGTATCTGCAAAGGAGCCTCAAGTTACATCACCCACATAGACTGGGACACTCACGGTGCGTGTACCATCACAGCCAACAACAAACAAAACAACGACAAAACAACAAAATCTGAACTCATCTGAACTGACTTTATCCATTTGTTTTGTTGACATCCGATTTGAGTTTGCTTGTGTAGTACTTTCTCGTTTGTCTGATTTGAAATACTTGAATGTAACGTGATGAATACATATTCCTCAGGTAAACTGCTGCAAGTTAATTCCGGTGCCAAAGAGCAGCTATTCTTCGAAGCCCCAAGAGGAAAGAGACAAACTATTCGCAATGTGGAGGTAGGTAGAAACTGTTTAGATTTTTACTGTTTTGTGGTGTAATCCTTCCTCATTCGGAAACTTGTAAAGAAAGATAATGGAACACTCATGAAACATCACTTTTTCCCTGTCTGAGGACGTATTCATCACCTGGCTATAATCAGTGAGGTCTTTGGTTCATTTTCCTTAAACATGCATATGCTTCAATGCTCTCATTTTCCTACAATAAAAAAATCACACATTTATATTTTGCCTCTGTATTTGCTTGGACACTTTGACTTTATTTATGTGCCATAACTGTAAAAGTATAAGTGCAAAACTCTATCCCCTCAACAGCAGGGCCTTAATATCTGTCTTGGTACTCTCCTTTTTAACTGATCTTCAAACCATTTGGGTTTATTCACAACTTCACCCAGCATTATATCAACAATCGCACAGGAAAGAGTCTGTTCCTATAGACAGTTTTGTGTTTTGTATAGGCCTCATGTTGCCTCGTTGTGTTGCTCTTCCAAAAGTGCCTAAAGACATGCCGGTGTCAGCGGAAATGAATACAGGCTGCGTTTCAGGACAGGCCTTGCTGCGATCACAGATTGGACACACACATTCACACACGCACGCACCCACACATTTTACACATTTGATTGCCTTCGACAAATGCTACTGTGTTCGCTAGGTGTTCCGTGTGTGTGTCTGTTTGCTTGAGCACTGAGTGTCCGTGTGTTTCTGTGTGTCAGATGGAGAAGATGGAGTGGGCCACCTGGACCTGCGTCCTGGGCCCCACCTGTGAGGGCATCTGGCCTACCTACAGCGACATCACGGACATCAACGCCGCCTCGCTCACCAAAGACCGCAGGCTGCTGGCCACTGGTGATGACTTTGGATTTGTGAAGCTCTTCAGCTACCCAGCCAGGGTGAGGAGGGACACCACATACACACTCATACCTCTCTCTCTATTCCACAGACACACATACACTCATACCTCTCGCTTTATTCCACAGACACACACACACTCATACCTCTCTCTCTATTCTCTGCACACTGCATGTGGGTTTGCTTGAGCTCTGAGCTGTTGATGCTCAAGAACATCTTCTGTTTTATCATTTGTTTAGGCTCTGACACACATCAACCATATGGAAAGTACATTTTAAGTATATTATAATTACAATAATATATATGAAATATATGGTATCTATATATGTAGTATAATAAGTAGCTATTACTATTATATAAATTATATGATTGTTACTACTACATTATATGATCTTTGTTAGTTTATTATATGTTTGTTAGTATGTAATAATACAAGTTTCTAATGAATTTATGGCCTCATTGAATATTGTAACTATGGCAGCTTGCAGTGTGCCGTGTCAGTGGGCTGCACCTGATAGAGCAGTGAAGTCTGCTTCCAGTTGGAAGGCAGCACAACCATGTTGCTGTGCAGGCTTCGTTTAATTGGTGTCCTCCTGGCTGCAGGGACAGTATGCCAGATTCAAACGCTATGTGGGCCACAGTGCCCATGTGACCAACGTGCGCTGGGCCCAAGATGACGTTACTCTGCTGACAGTGGGCGGTGCCGACACGGCACTCATGATCTGGACTCTGGAGCTGGAGGGGAACCGGGACAGTCGGCCTGTGGACAGCGAGGAGTCTGAGGAGGACACGGAAGAGGACGGAGGTGAGGGCTCATGGGATACACTACAACAACGACAACAACACACACTCATGCTTACAGTCCAGGCTTTACTCCAACAGGGGAATCCTCAAACAACTCTCACATAAATAGGTTTATCCCAGGGAAAGCATACAAGTCACTAGTCAATATGCTTTGACAGGTAAAGCATTCAGTAAGTTTCAAATAAACTGGCTTGAAAAAGGATTGAATCATAGATCAAAGAAAGGAAAGGTCTTAATTCATGGTTGCCAAAGCAAAGTTTGCCAATTGGACCTGGTGTACACATGTAGGATTGGATTCACATCATTTATTTCTCAACGTCCAGGCAAAGCCTGCACTGCCAGTGCCCAGTGCTTCTATCAGTTCTCTCCTTAGTGCAAAAAGTCCATTTTGTCTGTCCTGTTTGCTGGCCAGGTTATGATAGTGATGTGGCCAAGGAGAAGAGTATTGATTACACCACCAAAATCTACGCTGTGAGCATCCGAGACATGTGTGGCACCAAGCCCCACCAACAGCAGAAGGAGGTGTCGGCAGAGGAGAGGTACACCCCCGTGTGTGTGTGTGTGTGTGTGTTTGAGTGTGCGTGTGTGTGTGTGTTTGTGTGTGTGTGTGTCACCGCTTACTTCCTTCAACCCTAACCAGCATTCACATCCACACACACTCTCTCTCACAGACTCAAATACACACACGCACACACACACACGCGCACACACACACGCACACATTACTATACAATACATCATTCACTATGCTGATCCACTATCTACTCCTAAAGTTACAGCTCTCAATTCACCATGTCCCTGTAGCTCTCTGTCTGTAAAAAAAAAAAGACAAACCAGAACCCTTCCTCTGGACTGACCTGCAAGTTGGCCACCTGGTTTCCATGGTGTTGTTGTGTAACTTTAAGAGTATTTGGATGTAGCCCCTTTCTCCTACTCGTCTCAGTCCGCAGGTCAACCCTGCTGATTCAGCTTGCCATGATTGTCTGTGTTTGTATGTTTGTGCGTGTGTGTGCGTGTGTGTGCGTGAATCACCTATTCCGGGGCCGAGCTTCCATGAGCACGCAGACCAGGTTGGCTCTTAGTCAGTTTAATGTACACGCACACAGGCCAGGTAGTGCTGGTCTGGGCCAGTACTGGGCCAGTATTGGGTCTAGTTGTTGTAGATAAGGTAAACACACTCACAGACCAATTCTGCTCCGGACTAGTACTGGCCTAGTTGCAGTAATAGCCTACTGGTCTGAGTGACTCTGTCTTAGGGACCCTATCTCTTTCCTGTTTGGAGATCAACCTAAAGAAGGTCCCTCAATGGGAAGTAAGCAATAGGACGGGAACCATCTGTATGAAATTATTCTTCTAAGTCAGCTTTGCTTTATGCAGTAGGCCTATTACTGCCCAGGGTGTTTTGTTGTTGATGTTTGTGCCAGGAGAGAACTGGGGTCCGTGTCCCAAAACCATAGTCACTGACTTAGCAACTTTTTTGCCCATTGCTAATAAACTAAGTTGCTAATTGGTCAGTAACCATGGTTTTGGGAAACGGACACCAGACTGGCTCTGCTGTGCCATACTTACTGTCAGCAGCTTTAGTGTGTCTCTACTGCCCCCTGCAGGCTGAGTGCCGTATTATATTGTTAAATATCCTCCAACTGAACATTTGTCAGATACAACATGACTTCTTCTATTTGTAAACATGTTGGATGTGCATTTCATAACTTACATATAGTGAGTTGTAATTAGAATGGTAAACAACCTAAAACAGGTTTATAATATTGAGGGGTTTATTTGCTTATTTCCCATATGTAGTGCATGCACTGTATGTGATATATGATTATGCGTGATTTGCATTCACCTCCTGACTGCCCTGGATATTGTTGCTATGCCACTGTAGGTTGTTTGTGCATTTACATTAGATTGAGCTTCTGTTGCTATGGCAATGCAGACTTCAAATGCATCCCCTATGCTAAGACAGCAGGTGCATAGCATGCACTTAAGGTGGTTACAGTCTCTAACATGGTAATAATATGGATGGCTAACTCTCATATAATTCTATGTAATCTACTCTCATGAACAGTTTTTGCACAAACATTGTGTACTGGTGGGTAATCAGTGCCCCTCCAGTAATTGATGTGTCAAACATTAAACATGAAAACATTCTTTCTTCACAGTCATGCACACACACACACACACACACACACACATGCATACACACACACACACATACACACACACACGCATGCGCACACACACACCAACTCTGGTTTGGTGTGTGTTCATGGCCTAAGTGAAGCACTGCAGGCCATGGGTATGCGTCTGTCTGTCTGTCTGTCTGTCTGTCTGTTTGTCCATCCATGTGTATGTGTGTGTTGTGGGTCACACACCCATCTCTGTTCGTCCGTCTGTGTGTGCGTTGTGGGTCACACACCCATGTCTGTCTGTCTGTCCGTCCGTCCGTCTGTCTGTGTTGTGGGTCAAATGGCTCCCATGTGACTCCCATGTGTCCATCTCCACGTGTCTCCAGTGTGCTTCTCTGACCTTGCAGAAGCTCTTAATATCTCTGTTGTGTTTTAACTTGCATTCCTTTGGAGGCAGGGCATTATCAAGTAAGTAACCCCCCTCATATCTCCTCCCTCGCTCAGTCATGTGGGCTTATTATGGGATAGTGCCTTGGAATCATGGGTCATGTTGCACAAAAGCAGGATGAGCTTCAAGCAAAGCTGTGCTTGCCCAGTTGCTTCAACACAGTGAATTTATTCCTGCAGTCCTAAAATCTTAAAATGACTATACAAATGCACAGAAGTGTCATTTGCTATAAATAGGTCCTGATTTTGGATAACTTTTGTGATATATCTCTATATTTTTTGATGGTAAGCATCCTTGGTTCATCCTCTACAAATTTTTAGCTTTAGCATTGCGCTTTGTAAAAGTCAGTTTACAATCATTCTGAGATGTAGCAAGCATCAAATGACAAGCATTGCTACATCTTAAAGCTAAAACGTTAAAGCTTATCTGTAATGTCAGTTCTTAGCACCATCTTACCAGTAAATCAATGAGAACATTTGCTTGCCAGAGAAATAGTCAGATCATGGCGGCGGTCTGTGTTTGTCTGTGTATCTTTCATTCTCACGTTCTCTCTCTCTATCTCTCCTCTCTCTCTCTTCTTGTCCCTCTATCTCATTGAGGACTCCAGTCCGTTATCTGACCTTGACCTTGACCTTGTCTATTGACCCCTGACCCCTTGTGACCGAGGCAACTGACATATACACTGTATTTCTCTCCCTGTGCTCTTGGCCCTCTTCCCTTTACTTCCGCATAGGAGCAATAGTGCCCACATTGCACAGGGACACCAGGGTATGACCCCCCTCATCAATCTGTAGACTGGTGCATTCTCTCACTCCACCGCTCCTCCCTTCAACTCCCCCCCCCTCTCTCCCCCTCTCCCTCTACCTCTCTCATCACTTCTCTCTCTGTCTCTGTCTGTCTTTCTTTCTTTCTTTCTTTCTTTCTTTCTCCGGCATGTTGGAAGAACAGAGCATGGTTTGCAGTGCAGGCTAACAAAAAAACAGAGCAAAATGGAATGACGGGCCTCTGTAGCTGTTTTCTTTAGTTTTTATCTGCTTGTGCATGAGGCTTTGGCCGCAGTGCTCACTATCCAGGGTGACCTCAGTTCACTAAATCTCTCCCTTGGCTTTGTTCTCTGCACTCAAGGGGATCCAGGTAATGTGAGGCTTTAATCTGTTTCACTATGGCTCCAGGTTCAAGGTGTCTCTCTGTTCCCTCGATGTGGTGTATTGGCCCCCGTCCAGGTTCAGGCGGGATCATGTTCTCATTCGTATCCCTCCATTCATTCCACTGTTTGATGATATATATATATATATATGTATATATATTTGTTTCCTGTTTCTTACTTTTATTTCTTTTTTTTATTTTATTGGTTTGTTGTTTTTGTTTTTGTTTTTAACCTGGCTGAAGGAAGTGTCATCTGATTGTTCCTTTTCTGATGTGCTGCATAGGACGCTCTGTGGCAGATAAACGTATCACTTCAGATGTCTAGACTGATCTTTAGATCTTTAGTTACTGTAAAACTTTAATGACTCTTAACGGTTTCATTTTCAATTATTAATTCAAATACATTTTTAAAACACACCTTCAAACTAACTAAAGGCTAATTCAGTTGATGAAAGACCAAAGCCATGGAAATTCATTGGTCCTGTTCAGACTTAACTATGAAACTGTGCCTGTGCCAGATTTGTGCCAAGAATTAAGCCCCAACTAATCTGTGTCTGAGCGTAGACTGCAGCATAGAACAAGGACCAGCAGATGCGATATGAGCTCCCCACACCAGTGTCCCACTGCTGGTAAAATGCTAACCAGTCAGGGTCTCAAAGCAGACTACCTTAAAGGAGCTCAGAACACACGGCGTGTCATTTCCTGTGTGCCTGAGAATGGCTCCCATTGGCTAGTGCTTTACCAGAGAAACCTTTCCCCTTGTGCTTGATGACATGAACACCTATACATGGCCATGGAAAATGCTGGTCTGTGATACAATGGCCTCCATCGCCATTGTACGCCTCCACATGACACAAGGACATTATTTTTACCCAGCTGTCCCAACTGTTAATTGTGTGAATTTAATTGTCTTCCCCCTGTCTGTTTGTGTGGTCCTGAGGTTTGTTACTTGTTAATGGAGTCTTCAGAAATGTTCATTGCTTGCACTGCAGTTTTACCTAAAACTCAAGCAGTAGTTAAATAAATGTTTTTATAAATGTGTCTTCACAGCCCAATACATCAGCTGTATTATTTCAGATACAGTTTCCTTAAAGGCCAACAGCCCAGCATATTTATCATGTTGGTCTGTCGCTCTCCTGCCCTGTCTCCAGTCCTATGTGTCTTAATCTCAGCCATTTTTTCCCAGTAGTTTGTGTCAAACATATACTGGAGATCTATCATGTTGTTTCCTCGTATGGTAAATGTATTACCCAGCTGGTCTGTCATGACAAAAAAAGTCATCACTTCCTGTCACGTGACAGCCAGACTCAAATGAAAAAGATTATGAAGTCACACAATAGAGCAGAATACAGAAATAAGATAATATAGGTAATGTAAGGTAACCCACCAAAACTCAGTCAAAGACGTGACCAAACCCCTGAACCTGTGCTACGCAAATTAAAAAAAAAGTAAAAGCAATCGAACGTGTGTGTCACTATTCTAGACTAGCGATAGTAATGGGGCCTGCTAAGACTTGCTAAGGCCGTATGTTATCATTATTCACCTTTTATGTTTCCATCCTGGAAATTGCTGGCTTCTGTTCGACAAAGTAAGTGTGTTTACTCAACAATGTAATCAATACATGATGTTCAAAACACCATGGCTCGAAGTATACAGAGAGATGGTAGCTTATTTGGTGAGTCTGGACATAGGAACGCACAAGGCCCGCAGTAAGGGGAGAGATCTTTTTTTTTACACTACAGTGTTACAGTGTATGTCTCAAGTGTTGAGAGTTGAGAGTTGAAAAGTAGGCATGTTAGTTTGACAATCTGTAACTGAGCCCTTTCACTTGCTCCAGATGTCCAGTGTGAAAATGTGTAGAACCTGTAGTGTTTGGTCATAGGCATAGAATGCTGTATGCCTTTAGCTACTCTACAGTTGGCTAACTCTACATTTAGAGTTCATGTGTATTTTTTTTGCAGAGAAGTATGAATACAAGAGATGTGTGTGATTTTGGTAAACTAAAAAGACAGTGTCTCGCATTAAGTTATGCCCAAGAGGTTACTTTGTAGAATTATGTGCGTGCATATGTCTGTATGTCACATATGTCTTTGGGAGTATCTGTGTGTGTGTGTGTGCGTGTGTGTGTGTGTGTGCGTGTTAGTGTGCGTGTGTGTGTGTGCGTGT
Organism: Tenualosa ilisha; assembly: GCA_015244755.2. NCBI lineage: Eukaryota > Metazoa > Chordata > Actinopteri > Clupeiformes > Clupeidae > Tenualosa > Tenualosa ilisha. The sequence continues at coordinate 1,087,110 of PYXC01002777.1, read as the reverse complement.
TTGTGTGCGTGTTTGTGTGCGTGTGTGTGTGTGCGTGTGTGTGTGTGTGGTGTGTGTGTGTGTGTGTGTGTGTGTGCTGGAGTGAAGTAACTAAGTCTCCACTGGTCTTCACAGGCCTCCAGTCAGCCGGGCGGCTCCCCCACCAGAGAAGCTCCAGAGGAACAACATCTCCAAGAAGAAGAAGCTGGTGGAGGTGTGTAGTCATGTGTGTGTGTGTGATCATTGTGGTCACATGACTTTTGGAGAATAGATGTTATTTTTGGCAGTGACTTTCGCAATGGAGTCATGGGAAATCCTCACAATAGCCTCCATTGTAGTGGGCTACATACATGTAAGTCACTGGTCAGGTCTGTTTCCCAAAACGTTTGTGTGTTTCCCATATGTTGTTGGTTGCAGTGCAAATGCCCACTGCCAACCAACTATGTTTTTTGGGAAACGGACAGCAGGTGTACTGGGAGTAGCCGACAGTAACTTTCCTATTAGTAGCTGCACCAGGTATAAACCTCAGGTCCGTGTTTTATGTGAACTAAACAACACCAAACGGCTATTGACCTCACACTTGCATTAACTGCACCCACAGCTTACTAAACATTATTACTTGATTACATTATTGCTTATTGAGTCAGAATGAGATCATGACTTCATGAGAAAGCAGAATGGAAAAAGAAATGTCTTCCTTTGTACAGCCCTCCCCCATCTATTAACCTCATTGATGAACACATTTAACAAAATCAATATATTAACCTTGGTTAATGATTGGGAAATTAAGGTGTGAATTATTTATTCTTGTTATGCATAATATGCATAGTATGACATAGTTGTCTTCATGTCGGGGTGGCAGGTGAAAGTAAATGATATAATAGTATAATAATGATTTAATAGTAAATATGGTGGTGGTAGCGTAGCGGTTAAGGAACCTGGCTAGCATGGTAGCAGTCTGGAAACTGTGGGTTTGAATCTCAGCTGCCACCATTGTGCCCTTGAGCAAGGCACTTAACCCTAGTGCTCTGTGGGAGACTGGCCCTGATGTAACTAATAGTTGACAAATGTAAGTCGCTTTGGATAAAAGCGTCTGCTAAATGCATTAATGTAAATGTAAATAGAGTAGAGTAGAGTAGTAGAGTTACTTTATTGATCCCGAAGGAAATTAAGGTGTCCAGAAGCATACACATAATACACATAATACACAATGCAAAAACAGATCAACCATATCGCACACATCTGCATTCATACAACATTCACTGAACAGGAGGAAGAAAAAAAAAAAGGTAATGATAATAAGGAATAAGAAATCCACGAGGTAGAGAAGTGCGTGATAAGGTGCCTTGCTGTAATCCAGGTAGATAGATTACAATGACCCAGTAAGATTGTCCAAAGTTGTAAAAGAGTCATTTAGTGCAGTAGTTATCAGGGTAGTGCAGTATATATTGTTGTCCAAAGTAGTATAGTCACCACCAGGGACAGCATAAGAGTATGGGTGTGTGTGGGCTCACGCAGTCCAGTCCATTATGTTTAGCTCCTTCTGTGTGCTGTTATACAGCTGTATGGCCCCGGGGACAAAGGACCTCCGCAGCCTGTCTGTCCTGCAGGAGAGGGACCGGAGTCTGTTGCTGATAAAATACAGATGTTCTGTGCGTCTGACAGTAATTAATCATCTGTTCTGTGGTGAATTTTTTTTGCTGCCTGTCTCTTAGGACCTGGTCCTAGACCATGTGTTTGGATTTCGGGGATTTGACTGTCGCAACAACCTTCACTACCTCAACGATGGAACTGACATCGTCTATCACACTGCAGCCACAGCCCTGGTGCACAGCCTCACTACAGGTGCTTTGCACACACACACACACACACACACACAAATACACTCACATTTTCAGTGTTCTCATTATCATACTGCATATCAAAGACCAGACTGAGGTCAAAGCTGAGATGATAACAGTTTGATTAGGCTCTCATGAGTAAATGCAACACTGAACACAATGATAATGATCAACACTGAAACTATAACATAGAAATCTATATGATCAGCAACTGAGTACATACAAGAGACAGATAACTACGGACCACAGACATGTGGTGTGTAAGTAGTGTGTAAGTTGCTAAGTGGTTGTGCAAAACTCTCTACACACTAAATAAAAATGAAGATTCTCTTTCTCCTCAGGCACTCAAAGCTTCTATTTGGAACACACAGACGACATCCTGTGTCTGACTGTCAACCAACATCCCAAATATAAAAATATCATTGCCACGGGACAGATCGGTAGGTATTGATGGCTGCTGACCTGCTGTCTAGCATCTATGAGTGTGTGCACTGTCTGCGGTTGTGCCAATAACACTGCTGAGCTTAGCTAAGCAGTGACCAGGCATGCCATATTTGTGCATGTGGACACAGACCATAGCATGTTCTTCTTCAGTGCCATGCATGCCAGTGACTGGTACTTGCTGTGGTAGCCTGCGTTAAGCGAATGCCTTATTTGACTCGCATGCGCTAGACATAAGTTTGCACTCTGTTGGCTATTTGTGTGAATGTTTGTGCGTTTGTATGAGTTGGTGTGCGTATGTGTGTGTGGTGTGTGTGTGTGTGTGTGTGTGTGTGTGTGTGTGTGTGTGTTTTCTGCATGCTGATGTTGAGCTCTCCAGCAGCATCAGAGAGGTAACTCATGGCGGCTGTGTTCTTGTGCTGCTTCGTCTCTTTCTCATTGCACACACGCCCCAGGTGATGTCACTGAGCTGCCAGGTAAGAGATGCTCAGGCCTGGCCCTTCAGCTGCACTTTCCTTTCTGTGTGTGTGTGTGTGTGTGTGTGTGTGTGTCAGTCAGTGTGTATGTCTGTGTGTGTGTGTGTGTGTGTGTGTGTGTGTGTGTGTGTGTGTGTCAGTCAGTGTGTATGTCTGTGTGTGTGTGTGTGTGTGTGTGTGTGTGTATGTATATGTGTTTGTGTGTGTGTGTGTGTGTGTGTGTCAGTCAGTGTGTATATATCTGTGTGTGTGTGTGTGTGTGTGTGTGTGTAAGAGCGTGTATGTTTCTGTGATTGTTTGTGTGTGTATGTCTATGTCTGTTAGTGTGTGTGTGTGTACATGTGTATATGTGTTTGTGTGTGTGTGTGTGTTTGTATGTATGGGTGTGTGTGTGTTTGTATGTATGGGTGTGTGTGTGTGTGTGTGTCTGTATCTGTGTGTGTTTGTTCTATGCTGTATGTGTGCTTGGAGATCATGGGATATCATCTGCTGATCTCTTGTCTGTGAATCCTCCTCTTCTCCCTCCTCCTCCCCCTTCTCCTCCTCTTCCTCCTTCTCCTCTTCCTGCTCCCTTATGGCTGCTTCCTCTGTAGTCTGCTGCTCTCTGTGACCCTTCAGTATTCATGTATTTGTGGAGACTAACCAACAAACACAGGACAGACACAAATCATGCACATTGAGTATCTGTCTGTTGATTCACATATGTGAATATCTGCCACCTGCAGAGATCGTCTGTGAGATTTCTGTGTCTGTTTGCAGTTGGTTGCAAGCACATAAGAGGTCAAAAAAAAATGTCGGTGTTATCATAGTTCATATTCATAGTTCATAATTTGTTATGTTGTATAGAGCCTAATCTGGCAAAAATCAGTGTCAAGACATTCAGCAGTCTTTTATGTATGTGTGTGCTCCCTCAGTGTAATGTAGCATGCTCTGCAGTCCTTCTTGCTCCGTCCTCTTACAGTCGTCTATGTCCCTCTCTCTTGTTTGTCTTATATACATTTGTGCTGCAGACTGCAGTCCTGTGATCAGTGGTTGATTTGTTACCAAAGGGGATAAATGAATGATGAATCTACTGAGTTTCTTCAGGATCAGGCAGTGACCAACATGCATCATTATCATTAGTCATCCATAGAAGGTCGTTTTGATCACACTACTTGGATGGTGAACTGTAGACCATCAACAGTTGCTGTAATTACATATAATCTGTTGAAGCTCTCTGATGACTGCAGTGATGTGGGTTAAATTTGATTAAAGTAACATTTTGGGTCATCTACAGAGTCTCTGTGAGTGGACTTTTGCAAATGAGGTGTTCTTTTCAAATTTCAAAATCAAAGGGGTTTGATTAAAACCCCTACAGCCTGTCGACCCCACGTGTCAATTTGAGTTCTGCCTTTAAGTGTCTGAACTACTAGGCATGTGAAGTCAATAGGAAGTGCTTGGGGTAACTGTAGATCCCTGAGTTTGCCCTGTCTGTTCCCCATCCAGGGACAACACCATCCATCCACGTGTGGGACGCCATGAGCAAGCACACACTGTCTATCCTGCGCTGTTCTCATGGCAAGGGCGTGGGCTACGTCAACTTCAGCGCCACTGGCAAGCTCCTGCTCTCTGTCGGGGTGGACGCTGAACACAGCATTACAGTGTGGCGTTGGCAGGAAGGTGAGCTTTTCATACACACCAGCAAATGACAGAAGAGATTTCAACACACCAGCCAATCACAGGGGAGATGTTGACACACCAGCCAATCACAGGGAGATGTTGACACATCAGTCTATAACAGGGGAGGGGAGAAGTCCAGACTCACCCTAAGAGAATTTCTGACTGTTAAAGTGTGCGCACATTCAGTCAACTACAGAGAACTGACCACGATGCTTACTGACTAGCTATGATGATTGCTGGTGGAGCTCTGCCGATATCAGTGACCTGCACAGACAACTCAAATCTGGGCCACAGACAGACTCATCAAAAGGAACTACATTATCAGACAAATGACTGTCAGTAGAAAATTGTGCAGATGAATGCAGATGATGTGCAGTGAAGACTGAAAAGTGAAGGCATGTCTGTCTGTTTATGTTGTGGACATACATTTGTGTCTGGCTGTGTGTTTCACAGGAGCCAGAGTGACCAGTAAAGGGGGACATGTGGACCGCATCTTTGTGGCCGAGTTCAGGCCGGACTCGGACTCCCAGTTTGTGTCGGTGGGCATCAAACACATCAAGTTCTGGACACTGGCTGGAGGCTCTCTCATGTACAAAAAGGGGGTTGTGGGAGGCGTGGTGGAGGATGCCAGGATGCAGACCATGCTCTCAGTGGCCTTTGGTGCTGTGAGTGATCATTCCTCTACTATTCACAAAAGCCTGCAGTGAGCGGAGAAGATGTAACAGTAACTTAAATTTAACACTTGTCCCACTTTTGTCATCTACAAACAGATCATGTTTTTGAAGCAATTAGTAGTTTTGTTTGTTTTGTTTTTGAAGTAGTTAGAAGGGTTTCGAACAGTTAGTTAATAGCAGAACACTTTCAGTTGATGATGTGATTAAATATGAGATTAAAGTTTGGAGGGTTTGGAAAAGTACCAAAATTTGTGTGACTGAATTATAGCTCATAATCTCATAATCAATATTGGCTCATCTGACTCATCAAGGTTTGCTGTTAAAAGGATCCCTGACATGTTGGCCTTATAAGACTGACATTGGTATAAGCTATATCCAACAGGATTTAAAAACACTCAAAATGCTTTTTTTTTAATTAAAACTTTTAGAAAATCCTTTATTTGCGGATCTTATAAGCTGCCTTTGCATTTACATCTCAATGCTGTCTGGGTAAAAAGTGACATCATCTGGTTGATATTCTCACAGTCTCACAGTGTCTATGTACAGCAGCAGCTTGATTGCTGCACCTTGATTGGACCTTGATTAGCTCCACCAGGTCATGTCACTTTTTACAACAATGGCAGCTTATGAGTGAAAGGATTTTTTATACTTTTAATAAAACCAAAAACACTTTGAGTGTTTTTAAATCACTTTTATGTAGCTGACACCAAGGTCAGTCTTTAAATCTTTGAGGGTTCAGGGTTTAGGATTAGTGGGGTATTGGAATTTGGCCATTATGGCTTTGGGTAGATGCATCACTTTGCTCTTTACCCATCCTGTAATCTAGGTCTCTAGATGTGTTTTTGCGTCTTTCTGCAGAATAACCTAACGTTCTCGGGTGCCATCAATGGGGACGTGTACGTTTGGAGAGATCACTTCCTGGTGCGGGTGGTGGCCAAAGCTCACACGGCCCAGTGTTCACCATGTACACCACGCTCCGAGACGGCCTCATCGTCACAGGGGGCAAGGAGAGACCGTAAGTCACAAAGACTGAGAAGCTCTCTCTAAAGATGGCCACAGAGGATTATAGTCATGTCAATGACAAGTCATTACAAGTGCCACAGATACGAGGCACAAACTATACACAGTGTCAGATCCTTGTAGAACAGCTGTCCTTATCATTGCAGATAAGCAGTGCGCACATAAAGATGTCTTCCCATTCTCAAATACATGTTTATAAACTTAGTATACTTACTTGTATACTTAGTAACAGCATTACTGTAACTTAAAGGGATATTCTGTTTTATATTCTGAGTATTTTAAGAGGATATTCTGAGGATATTCTGAGTATTTCAACCCATAGCCCTGTTGTTCAAGGTCACCGGATGCTGTTGCTAGGAAAAAGAAAGATAAATTTTTTTTTAAATTTAGTACTGAGTAGCAAACCATCAATTACCGCTAACTGAATGGGACACAAAAACTAAAAAAAAAATTCCTGTGCCCTATTTATTTCACGTTAGCTGCTGGTTCGTTCAGTTCATTTGGAAAATAATCTGTCATGTCTGATCAGTAGTTATCAGTATCTAGTATGTACTCAGTTGTCAATCTGAGGTCTGTTTTTGACATTCATTTTTTTTGTTTCAGTGTCAATATAAATCATTGTTGTGTTAAGTGGTGTATTTAGTCATAATAGTTTTGTTGCCTTGAGCCCTTGTATGTGTGTGTGTGTGTGTGTGTGTGTGTGTGTGTGTGTGTGTGCGTGTGTGTGAGTGGGTGTGTTTGGGTGTGTCTGCATGTGATGTGTCTGTGTGTGTGTGTGTGTGTGTGTGTGTGTGTGTGCATGTGATGTGTCTGTGTGTGTGTGTATGTGTGTGTGTGTGCGTGTGTGTGTGTGTCTGTGTGTGTGTGCTCCATCAGGACAAAGGAAGGTGGAGCAGTGAAGCTGTGGGATCAGGAGATGAAGCGTTGCCGGGCCTTCCAGCTGGAGACGGGACAGTCGGTGGAGTGTGTCCGCACTGTGTGTCGGGGAAAGGTGAGAGGACGGCACTCCTCAGAGTCAAACAAACGAGTCAACGAACAGGATCATCCATTATTTCATCCATAGTCTGACCTCATTTCCTCTAATCATCTTTATCTTCTTGCTGTCCTGTCATCCGACTTCATCTGTCTTTAAAACACAAAGTATCACAAAAGGTGATGCTAATTTCAAAAGGTAACGCTATGTTTTTGCTTTATGTTTTTGTTAGTTTGTTTGTCTCATGTTCAAAGTAGGTTTACTACTGTAGTGGTATGGCTTTATATTGCAAACTTTAGTACAGTTGAAACCTTGTGTTTACAGACATAGGTAGGGGGTTCCACTATGTAGTATAGTATAGTATTGTAGTGTAGTGTGTCCCAAGGAACAACCCTAGAACACCTCGTACATATATGTGACAGTAAAAAAAAACAGTGCTGGAATTTGTTTATCAGTACTCAGGCCTCAGGAGTTTGACATGAAATGCTGCATGTCTAGAAGGTGTTCCTCCTCTCTCTCTCTCTCTCTCTCTCTCTCCTCTTTTCCATTCAAGGGTAAGATCCTGGTGGGAACTAAGGATGGAGAGATCATTGAAGTGGGTGAGAAGAACGCCGCCTCCAATATTCTGATCAATGGCCACATGCAGGGAGAGATCTGGGGTTTGGCCACTCATCCCACAAAGGACGTCTTCATATCTGCCAGCGACGATGGAACAATCCGAATATGGGACATAGTGGACAAGGTGAGACTAGGAACTGGGAACTGGGAAGGCCATGTTCCAACTGCTGTATTGTAGACTATAGGAACCACTTCATAGGTGTGTTACAATGGTTTCACTGATAACTAAATCCCAATGAGTAAAGTCTAAAGCCAATCTTGTGCATTTTGTAGAGATGTTATTTGAAAAGTTCCATTATCTGTCTTTCTCTTTCTTTCTCTCTTTCTCTCTCTCTCTCTCTCTCTCTGTCTCTATCTATTTCACTCTCCAAATCCTGTGCCTCTCTAATACTAAGGAACTAGGCATGCCACAACAGAGATGCTGGCTACTCTTAGACTCCGTCTCTTTCATGTTCTTCTGTTCTCCTCTCGTGACAGAAACTGCTGAACAAGGTCAGTCTGGGCCATCCAGCCAAGTGTGCAGCCTACAGCTCGGATGGGGAGATGGTGTCCGTGGGGATGAAGAATGGAGAGTTCATCATCCTCCTCACCAACTCTCTTAAGATGTGGGGCAAGAAACGAGACCGCAGCTCTGCCATTCAAGATATAAGGTATGTGGGTCAGTCTACTCCACAGCGTTGCAGAAATGTTTCTTTTCACTTTAAGACTACTTGGTAATACTCTTGTCACTGTTATGGGATGGTGCGAAAAATATGTGTGTATGTTCATATGTATGTTATTGTTATTAATATATTGTTAATATGTATGTTATTAATAGTTCGTTATTCAGACCTCATGTTCATGCATCATTATTTATTAAAGTCATGAAGTTAGAGGGGAGGTCATACTTTGACACTTTTTAATAGTCTCTGTTGCTCTGTAGCTAACCGGGCCACTCTTTATAGTTTGACGTGGTTTTAACATGATTTTAAATGCGCTGAACAGTGAAAATGGGGTGGTTAAAACTGTATTAAACTTTGAAAAGTGACCAAGGTAGCTGCAGAGCTGCTGGTCCATTTATTCGTCTAGACTTAGGCTTAAGCCTGTGCAGGGAATCTGGACTGTTCCAGTGTGTGTATGTGTGTGTCTGTGTGTGTGTGTGTCTCCAGGTTTAGTCCAGATAAGCGTCTGTTAGCAGTGGGCTCAGTGGAGTGCACAGTGGACCTGTATGACCTCACTCAGGGGCCATCGCTCAACCGCATCGGCTACTGCAAGGACATCCCTAGCTTTGTCCTCCAGATGGACTTCTCAGCAGATAGCAGGTTCATTGAGGTACTGAAAGTATGCACTGTAGATACAGTATGTGTGTGTGTGTGTGTGTGTCTATGTGTGTACATGTGTGAATATATGCATGTCTTTGTCACTGTGTATGCGTGGGAGGATACATGCTCTACCTAAATATAACGCACATAACTCATATTATTGTAGACATGGATCAATGCCAGCCAAGGCAGTTGAGAAGGCTACAGGAATTAATTAGAGTGAATATTATGCATGTAGCCTCCTCTCTTCACAAATGACCAAATAGGCATTTTACATTCCTCACTCTCTGACATTTATCTGTTTATCAACTTTAAATGCAAAGATGGAGAAGTAGAAGATAACGCTTGGAGATGTGTAAAGAAAATTATCATAATTGGAAAAAAACAGGAGATCAACAGGTCTACTAACAGGTCAGGTGTCGCCACCTTAAATTAATCACCAAATCAGGTGTTAAAACTACATCCCAAGTCAGCACTCAGAGAATAATGTAATTGTTACATATAGTTACAAAAAACATGTATCATATGACCCAAAATAGTCTTTGTGCGACCATGTAAGACCTAAAATAATCTTTGAATGTACAGTAGGAATCCAGCAAAAAAATACAAGGAGAACTGGAACTATACAAGGAGAACTGGAACTATACAAGGAGAACTGGAACTATATTTAGGGGTTGATACATATAAGGCAAGGCTCTCTTATTTATAGACTACTCCCATCTAGTTCACAATAACCCAGACAGAGGATCCAAATTAGCCTTTTTGCAGTTTATTTTATCTGCTCCCAAAATGGGCACTCTTGCTAAGGATTGGTATCCCAGGAGTGGCTGTGTCCAGGTCATGCCCTTTGACCCTTTCTCTGGGGGGCGCAAAGCTGGAGGGTGGTGTCTGATGTCAACAGTGAGGTGAAGGCATGGGGAGTGACTCAGAAAGCCACATTTAACCCACGTCCAGGGCCTCAGCTCGCCGGTTGGAAATAGGGTGTCCTTTTTTTTTCGGGTGGGGGTGGCAGAAGGTTGCTGCTGTCAGTGCAGTAGACTAATGAGGTGGGAGGAAGTGGAAACAAGGTCTCTCGGCATTGCTGTGTGTAGTACAAGTCTTCTGTGTCTCTACAAGTGTGCTACATAGAGTCTTATGGAGTCTAGCGGAACGCTTGGGAAAGTCTAATCAATGACTGTAGAAACTTGGTCATCTTGGCCATTTAAGCAGAAACTATTTCTTCGATCACTGTTAGTCTTGGTCATTTAGGTAGAAATGTAAATAATCCTAGGGGATAATAATCCCTGTAGTCACTGGGTTAAATGTAGTAGGGAGTGGTGTGGATCAGTTGGTGAGCTATTGTTTGTTTTTTTAATGGAAGATGTGTATAAATCCAATATCTATAGATTCAACTAGAAAAGCACTTGGAGAGCACAGCCAAGGCAATACAGGGTCACTGACACAATACAAATTTCAAACTGTGTTCCGGATCACCACCAAAATTTTATCATCTGTTCCTTGTCCTAATACCCACGTTGTCTGAAAATTTCATCCAAATCCATGCAGTACTTTTTTTGAGTTACTTTGCACAAAGACAAACAAACTGACACACAAACAAACACCGGCTAAAACATAACTTCCTCGGTGGAGGTAATAAGTGGTTTACCTGAGTTCTGGTTGCTGTCTGTCTGCAGGTGTCAACAGGAGCGTACAAGCGGCAAGTGCATGAGGTGCCATCTGGGAAGATAGTGCAAGACCAGACTGTCATTGACAGAATCACATGGGCGACTTGGACCAGGTGTGGTCACCTGTAGTTCACACTGGATTGTCTGTGCATTTTTTTATATACTTACCCTGTTTATCCAGTTTACTAGTCTGTTGTTTCTGATTTACTGTGTGGAAGTGGTTTGAATTAGAATTGACATTTATGACAAAACGGCTGATGATTGATACGCTTCTCACAATAGACTTTCAATAGAACAGAAATGAAATAGGAATAGGAGGCAGTTTAATGTCTTCACTCAGTGTTTGTGGATGCAGTGGTAGCAAAATCAATGGTCTCTCTCTCTCTGCAGCATCCTTGGGGACGAGGTTCTGGGAATATGGCCAAGAAATGCAGACAAGGCGGATGTCAACTGTGCCTGTGTCTCACATGCTGGCCTCAGCATTGTCACTGGGGATGATTTTGGCCTGGTCAAGCTCTTCGATTTCCCATGCCCGGACAAATTTGTATGTTTAAGCAAGACCTGATACTGGAAGGATGGGGGCGGGCAGGGGGGTTGGTTTTCTCTTTCCAGTTTAAACAAGATGTCTCATTCTCTCTGACCTCCTCTCTCTCTCTTTCTTTCTCTCTCTCTCTCTCTCTCTCGCTCTCTGCCTGGCTCTCCCACCCTCTGCAGGCCAAACACAAGCGCTACTTTGGCCATTCGGCTCATGTGACCAACATACGATTCTCCTACGATGATAAGCATGTAATCAGCACTGGAGGAGACGACTGCAGGTACGGGCCATAGAATGCATATTAATAATCTTAGCAGAAATCACACAAATGTGGCTGTAAGAAGCACACTATAATACAAACAAACACAACTTAAAACATAATGCGAGGACAATGTGAGGACAATATAAGACCATAATACACGAGCAAGCACAATATAAGACTATAATACAAGTAAACATAATGTAAAACAAGCATGAGAATAATACTACTATTGTGTGAAATGATGCTGCTCATTTACATTTACATACATTTATGCATTTAGCAGATGCTTTTATCCAAAGCGACTTACATATTTGTCAGCTATCAATTACATCAGGGCCAGTCTCCCTTAGAGCAACTTAGGGCTAAGTGCCTTGCTCAAGGGCACAACGGTGGCAGCCAGGATTCAAACCCACAATTTTCCAGGCTACTTTTGCTAGCCAGGTTACTTAACCACTACGCTACCACCACCCATATAAGACTATAATACAAGTAAATAATAGTACTACTGTATGAAATTATGCTGCTAATTGGTGTCTCTTGCAGTGTGTTTGTATGGAAATGCCTGTGACCTGGACCCCTCGTTTCCAAAACCACAAGTGTCTGGCTGGACATGCTGCAGAAGAACTACCAACCTGTTGGTTCTGGGTGGCTGGTTGGGGCAATGAGAGCTTTTGAGTGGGGTAGGGGTTGGTTCAGAGGTGCAATATTTTTTGTTTATGTTTAGTAATAAATTAAATTACATTACGGATTGTGAAGGATTGTTCTACAAAATGCTCCATTTCCAATGGTTATGCATTGAGGGCGTCTGAAGAAATACATGTTTACATAACCTGTTTTACATTAGGAATATGTAAGGGAAAGGGGTTGCCATTACAGATGCTTGCTTATTTTTTTTAATCAAAAGCATTTCTAATGTTAGTTTCATTGTTGTGTAAAGATTTCTTTCTTATCATGAAATGTAAGTGCCTTTATGAACACTCTCATTCTTTGTTTTCATAAATTAAGGTTTCTTGGTTGTTTTGTAAACTTAAGGTGCTAAAGTGTTAATTGATTCTTTTACAGTTTTTCACAACCCCCAGAGCATTACATTAACTTATATTGTGCACTATTTTCTTAACTCTGTCAACTCAGATCCAAACCAAAAGAACAAACTTTGATAACAAAATAGTAGAAACACCTAACCGAACACAATATTTCCCTGAAATTAATACATTTTCGCCTCACAGAGATTCAAACCATCACATTTTTGAGCACACGACTCAAGTCAAATTACCCCACAAAAAACTGTTTCTGTAATGGAACAGCATGATGTGCATGTAGAGCTATCCAGACATTTGGACATTCTCATTCTATTGTAATCTCTGGTTATGACACAAGGGTGATACAGATGAATGAAAAGTGAAAGAAAAAAAGAAAGTATTTGGTGTGAAGAATCCATAAACTTTATGAAAAAAAATGCTTCCATGCGTGTCAAAAACATTGTGGAAAACTGTAATTGTAATCAGTCTATAGAGAGCTATGCATTTGAAGCCCTACACTTGCAGTCCCAAGTAAGTTATTCATGTGCTCCGAACACAGTTACTCATGTGTCTGAACTTGTTATTTCTGAGTTGGATGCAGTTGACGTTTGTATTGTTCGGGCTTTGAAATGCATATATTAAGAGTGAAGTGTTGCATACTCTGTGTGCGGGAAGGAAAAAACATTTTGGCTCCTGTCTTACTTGATTCAAATTTATGAGTGTAAAACAAATGTTTTGATGGTTTTATAAAAGCATTTTGATGCAGACTGAATTCATATAATTACTTGTGTGATGTGCCCAAACCACATGATATTGGTAATGAAAGGTGTGCAGGCATTCTATCATGTGGTTTAAAATAATGTTTGCTTGATAAGGGTTTGGTCCTTTGAATGATTTATCGTGGAGCAAACAGACAGTTTGAGATACTTATAACACCAAAGTTGACTATGCAGTCTCAATTCAGAAAGGGGATTTCTTAACTGAATTCATGTTCACAACCAAAGGCTGGGAAACACGCTAACTTGGAAGAGCAATGGTCAGGTCAGATGTGAAAAAAACATCTGTCCATGTGACCGCTTATTGCTATGGAATCTAGGTCTTAATTTCTCATAGTCCACTTGTTCAGTTCTCAACGTTGCCTTTGTCTTAAGCCAGTACATCTTTATCACTGTAATGTTTAGCGCTATGTGTGGCGGCAATATTATGTCAATATTGTTATGTGAGTCTGTACTTAATATGGATATTCTGCATTTTTTTTACTTGATCAGTTTGGTTGGTGTTTAAATTGTTTGTAACATACTGTAAATTGACAGAAATTGCTCAGTGCATGACTTTATTTTTAAACCAGAGTGTAGATGTGAAATGAATGATGCTGAATGGATTTCACTGAATGAATGACAATCATGGTTTTGCTTTTTCTACCACATCTCTTGAAATCATGAATGTGTGATCCGTGTCTAAATATGCTATATATGAACTTAAAGAAGACCAGAATGTGGACAATGAACACTGACTTGTTGCTCAGTTATTTCAACGTGTCCAGGGTCCGACATATATTCTTGACTTGAGAACAACTCCACGGCAAGTCATAAAGACTACTTGTATCGCTTTCATTTCCAAATTCATTTGATGGTACACAGTTACAAGGCATGAAGGTTAAAAAAATAACTATAGCAACCAGTGTAATCTGCGAATCTCTGAAGAAGCAAACACAAATGGGCTGCTCCATTTTGGCAGAAATCATAATCATGATTATTTTACGCACTATTCAGAATGAAAACGATTAATCAGTAATCTTGGAGATGTTTTTAAAAAATGAAGAAATAAATAAACAAACTCTATAGTAAACGTAAAGTAAATTAACCAATTAGAAATATCACATATGTTACGTGCACAGGCAGGTAAGACCATATGGCAGGACTACCTTCCTGAAGATGGGATCAACCAATGAAAAGTCATTAAAGCAGAATAATCCTGATTAATCAATTAATGTGATAAACTGCACAGCCCCAAACACAAGCACAAAAACCAAACATTCTTCTAGAAGCTTTATTGATAGTTGTTTACAGGTCACAATGCATTCCACAGACAATTCTCATTAGAGTTCATAGCAACTGTATGAAGAATCATTCACAATTAATAACGTTACTTGCATAACAAACAATGCTTGAAATTGCCAAGTTACATTATTCTGCAGCTTTAGATACTGGGTCCACAGAGAGACAGCATATATAGTTACTGTAAATTAAAGTCAAGGTCTGTAAACGTGTTCCTTCTGAGTTTAACTAGGTAGCTGCAATGAGGTGAAATGATGGCTTACTCGATGCACTTTTTAATTTATCTCGCAAAAAGGTCTAAAAGGTTTCTAGAGATACTCAAGCATGAAGTGGTATGGAGCAACTTGGTGTGGCTAGAAAGACACAAGAGCCACGATCAAGACCTAGAAGCTTTGTGAACCTCTACAGCAAGTATCACAAGGGCAGACGTGACTGGTCGTTGTCAGACAAGTATAAGACTGGAGACAACTTGCTGAAGTTTTAGTGGTGGACTAAGCACTAGACAGGCTTGTCCCCTGAAGCACTCAACTACTTCACTCAACAATCACATCACAGCATATAGCAAAAAGAGGCGTTCGAATCACTGTTCCCATTGAGCTTAGCCATCACAAAGGATTAGGCAGACCGACACGTTTCATCAAGAATTCATCAATTATCATCAGCCAATTGGTCGTCTCCGTGCATACACTATACAGAACGTCTGCCCATGTCAGACTACTATACAGTCAATCAATGAAACAGTAAAATCACAATATCACTAAACCATACCAAAAAGTCATTTATGGACAGATGCTCAGTGTTTTGCCATCATGGTACCATTCAATCCTTCCTCTTACAAAAGATGAAAAAAAAAGCAATTATTTTCTAAACCGTGAAAGACACTACAAAAAATGAACCAGCTCACACACATCAGTACAGTTTAAAGTGAAATATAATCCTTTTCAATGAGCAAGGACTTCCTCGATTTCATCAGACCAGTGTATAGTTTCTTTTTTCTTCTCCATCTGATAAATAAGGAATCTGATGTCATTTCATTTACAAATGGCCACACTGATGAGCTAGAAATAAAAACCAAACGAGTGAATCCTGGCTTTTTATTTTCCACAGGGCATTGGGAATTTCTTTGCGGTGGAAAACACTTTTGAGAAAACAACAGTGGATCAGGAGGTCTTCTGACCCCCCACCTTCTTACAACCCCACACAGTCTCAGAAGAGCTGACAACAGCTCTCCGCACTTTACTCAGACTTCTTCTTAAGACCAGGCACCTTTGCCTGGACCCTATAATAGCAGATACCACAAGATTACGTCAGTACACTCTTAACATGTTTGACCAGCACAAAAATTACCAACATGCATCTTTTGACAGAAAAACAACATGGAACACGTGAACAGTATGATCAATATTAGTGAGTAGCTGTATATACACAGTCCCTAAACTCTGTCATATGAATAGCACTGCAATTGCTCATCCTAAATATCAAGAGACACAACACTTTTCACTAGGAGAACTGGGTAATAAAAGAAGTATACTTACTTTCCAACAATGTCTTTGATCTGGTTGTTAACCATTGCCAAGTATTGATCAATTTGCGTCTGGAGAATCAGAATAAAAAGAAATTACCACACCAAAGATATCACACAAACACCTCAAATCAACTCTGACTTATAGGTCAAGAGATGGTCCACCAGAATGGAAATAAAAACTAATTATCAAAGGACCAACACACATTATCATGCTTCTTCTTGACATAATGGACGGACAGGACTGACAAAGTCAATTTGCAAGTGTGGGCTTGTTTGGCGATCTGAATTTCACCATGATCTTATCTATGTTTTTGAGACCGAGAAAACTGCTCTTCGGCAGTCTAGGTGGGCATATGGTCATATTTGCATGAACTGAATCTCGCCTCCCCGTTGTAAGAATAACTCCAGGGAGGAAAACTATACATGTACATCCAATTCCGACTTACCTGGTGCTTTTCATAGACAATTGGACAACTGAATACAGCTATCAGACCTAAAAGAAAGCAGTTAAAAAAAACAATAAGTCCCCATCATCCCATGAACACCTCCCAGTCAAAATATTAGCTTCATCTAAAGCTTGTGGGAATCACTGAACTACATGCTGCTGGTGCCACTTGCACTGTGAACTTAGTTTAAATAAAGTAAATAGTTTTTTGTGCAAAAAGTTAAAACAGCACAAATGTTTTTCAATGACACTTACCCAAGATGAGGAGGGTCAGTCCATTGAACAAGGCACCAATGTAGGTCAGAATCCACATACACACAGCAAACTACAAATGAAACAGATACAGTATTGCATCTGAATTAAATATTTGCTGCCAAATTTAACCCACCAATACCTATCTCAAGACAAGTCGTTTTGTTCTTTTTTATATGCATTGTTTTCAGTTACACACAAGGGAGCCTATTACATCCAGGAACCGCTGAAAATAATATTCCACAGAGTATTCCTTACATGACCAGCCAATGGCTACACAGCATGACACTGGGGGCTCTGGCCATTGGGTCTTCTATTCCTACCAGAGGGTGCTTTGGAATGCTGCCAGACCCTTGCCTACAGGCCTGCAGAGGCCCAATCTGGAGCCAGTGTTTGACCCCATGCTGGAGGTGTTGACAGGTATGTGAGCTGCACACAGACGTGAACAGCTGCATCTTTCTATAAGGCCAGAGCCCTCTTATGTCAGTCTGTTCTTCACTCTGCTTTACATTGGAGGCTAAGGAGGCTCCTTCCAAGAGACATAAGGCTGAGGACACTTCTCACAAGTCTCCAAGTAAGGATATATAAATATATATAAAAGACAGACCACCCTTCTCGTCTACACAAAAAACAAAACAAAACAAAAAACCTAAATCAACAAAAAACTCACTCTCTTTAGTAGCTGATGTTTTTTTTGTGAAAGACCTGAGCAGACCCAACAGAAAAAAAAACTGCATATGAACACCTCACCTTCAGGGAATCCACCAGGTCCTCAACCAGGAAGAGTCGTCGCAGTTCAATGATGATGGAGTTGATACGGCCCAAGGCCACATCGCTGTACTTGTGAACCATATCCTCAGACAGTGTCACTTCTTTATCCAGGTACAGTCTGGGCAACAAAAAAAGGCTTTAATTTGGGAGGATTTTATCGGCAAACACCTACAACAGTAATATGTCGGCCTCTGTTTTCATAGGACATACCATTTCTCTGGTCTCATGAATGAGTATCCAGTGAAACAGTGCTTACTTGTAGGCCTGGGTGCTTGCAGATTGTTTTAGTGCATTACAAATACTAAGCCGTAGATGCACAAGTATGTTCAAGACATATTCAACTGGATTCAAAATGCTTTACACGCAAATATAAACAGCTTTGAGGGGGATTTGTAACAATTTTGATAAAACCGGCCACACGCCCCTCCGTAGCGCTTTGGATTACTGGGGACATGCATTAACAAAAGCTAACTTGCTTACACAAAATCTCTCACCAAACCAGGTTGGTCGAGCAGGCTGCCTGTTCCCGGGCAGATTTTCTTTCCTTTTATATTGATTTCCTAGGAAAACTCCTTTAAGAGGTACTAAACAGCTTAGTCATGATGCCTAAAGCACCAATCACTTTTTCTCCCGGCTAAACCCAGCTAATTTGATCTTAATGGCTGACTAGGCCAGGCCAGGCCAGCTACAAGTCAAAGTGAGGCTCAGCACAATTGCCAGGGAAATGGATCAGTCATCAGGTTAGCGTGGTCTTTGACTCTAGCCACATAAATTTAGTACACACAGCATCCACAACAACAACCAATTCCTGCTGACTTTTGCCTCTGCTCATCTCATCAGAACTAGAACAAAATAATAATACAAAGAAGATCAAGGGTCAGAGATTTAATGCCTACATGCTTATGGTTACCAAGTGGCACGGAAAATAAAGCCAGATTCAGACAGGAGAAGACTAGCTGCCATATTGTCATGAGGAGACCATGGAACATTAATGAAATTGAACAACTTGTCGTGAAGACAGCTTAGTTAAACAGTGTGAGGTCAAATTACACCCATCTGAAGTCTCGAAACAACAAGTGATGGGCGACAGGAATCTGAATGTGATGTGCCAGGTAACTCACTTGAAAGGATGTCCCTCGTCGGATTTCTGGATGGCCTGAAGGATGCCCTTGTATATCCTGAAGGTAACGGTGATAGAGAGGAGGGCCAATGCCACGTAGGACAGCACACTGATGATGCTGCACATGGTCAGGGAGAACAGAAGCAGGAGGTTCGCTCCAAACACCACGCCCGTGGCCTTGACATCGCGCCAGTACAGGAGGTCTACCACTGCAAGGGCCAGGGAAAAGGAGGAGGTCAATCAGATATGTTTGACAAGGTGCAACACAGAGGGAGGGGAGAGGTCTCTACCTGAGTCAGAGCAGAAGAGCACAGACTGTTACTGTGTGCCCTTTAAAGAGACTCACAATGGAAAATAGAAAAACAACAGTTACGCTGGAAATGTACAATCACAACAGAGCATGAAGACTATGGTTATGCAGATGGAAAGCATGAAATGTGTAAAAGGGAGAGAAAAAAGAGAAATAAAAGTTAAAAAAAAAAAAAAGAAAAAGAAACACAAAACACTGAATGAGAAACCGCTATCGCTTGATGTCACTATCAGTTTTCCCCTTTGGCATGTTAAATCATCTGTGAGTACATATGAATTCAGAATCAAGCCAATTTCTGAATAAACGGGAACCAAGCATAACCTCTTCTCCAGTAAGGGACAAGCCCTGTTCAATGACAGGAGGAGGATGCTTGGCATGGCCAATGGCTACCCTGATGGAGTCAGCAACATAGGGAAAGTGTTTTCCTTGAAACAGAGTAAACAACTGCTTGTTAAATCATCATTTGCAAGATAGATGTGTGTTACATCACAAATCAATTCATCAAGACTAATGTCACAACTTAAGTTTAATTCCACTGCTGGTTATGCCGCTTGGAAATCTGAGATCACCCAAAGATTACATAGTTTTCATATAAATCCTTACACATACACAGGTCCCAAGAGACTGCAGTGAAAGACAATGCCAAAGCTAGAATTTGAAAATTACAAATATGTCAGCACAGCACAGTCAGCTGAATTAGTGTGGTCTGAATCTTGTAGCAGCTGATTTAGACAAGAAGGCCAGGCTATACAACACGACTAGTTTATTACATCATTTACATCATCACTACAATGCACATAAACCCTCTCCTATAAAGTTTTTTTGTTGTATGTAATTCCACTAAATGTAAACTACTATTGCTACAGCGTAGCACTTGTCACAGCAGTCAAAGGTAATCCCTGACGTCCCCGTCAGCTGACGCAGCCAAGACACGGTGCCTGAATAGCACGCACAGAAGTGCACACTACCAGAATAGAACACAGTACCCGGAGGGTTAATCCCCACAACATTCGATTTCAGTCTGAGCTGTCATACGAACTAGGCACGGTTCAACAGTCTTTTGGATAAAGTTACAATAAGCAAAGAGACGAGGTGTGCTTGCTTTGACAGTCAGGAGCAGGGATCCCCTATGTTCGCGTTTCAGTAGCAATTCCTAACGGGTCAGTCTAGAATTAAATTAAGAGATGGTTTCCGACTGCTGAACCAAGATGTTTAAAAATATTATGGCGACTTCAAAATTGGTGCGTGCTCAGAATTCTTCACAGAAGCAGTGAAACCGGTTTCTAGAGAAAATGTCAGACAAAGACGGGTATTCCCCACTTCATCCATCTCACGTTTATCATGCAACGGAACTGCTGTCTCACGCTCATAACGTAGTTTTCAGAGTAACATTGGATGACCAGATGGCACCCCAACCTAAAACGTTTGAGAAATGAATGCAATAATCGGTTTGCCATGCCAGTTCTGTACAACTGGCTCAAGATCAACGCCTCTAACGAAGCTTCATACTGAGGCACATTTTCTCCATATATAGATGGCTAACATAAGTGCTAGCCACCACCTTGTAATATGCATTTCGGTTGCAGTGTCCTAGCCGACACTTTTGTCTATCTGACATTCTGAATAATTTGTGCAATAGCGTGCAATAACTGTCTGCGGTTACTTGGTCCTTCTGAATGTGGCTGTAGCTACATATGGTAAGCACGAACTATCATCGGGAAGATCTAAAAATAGCACAAGCATTGTGAAGCATACTGATCTCATCCTATTACACGACATGTTCAAACTAACCATCATTCAGCGAACATTTATCTTCATAACAACGCACAACAACGACACGATTGGCAGCAAATATGGAGCACGGTGTTGTTCACACTTGACATCCCCTAGCACGGTGCTCAGTTCGCCCATCATATTAGCTAAATCCATATAGTGCTGTAGACAGCTAACGGTGCTAGACGTGCGTTATTAGCGCCACTAAATAAACACTGCGTTAATCGTGACCACTCACCCAAATTCCACATTATTTTAACTCAATATGCAATAACAAGGCAGCGCACTTTGAAAGAGAAACACGAATAGTCTAGACGGCAAAGATAAACAAGGGATAATGACAGGACTAACCCCGTTTGGCATCCATCTTGCGCCTCCGAGCATGCACCAGCACACTGTGCTACACTGCTAAGCAAGCAAGAGAGGGAGGCACTTCCTGCGGGGTTGCTTGTGGTCCTGACTGCGAAGCCAACAGGCACGTTACAAAGATACATTGAAGGCCTGACGAGCGCTTTCTTTTTTACATGCTTTCCTATGACGCATAAATTACATTAATCAACTAACTGTCCATGTCATATGACATGGAGGAATCTATGGTCAAAACCAACCTTTAAAAACCGATCATTCTAAAATGTGACTGGACATCATCATCAGTTTGAATTACTCCTCTTTCTCCACATTTGAATGACAATTCCACCGTCCTCACCGGCTTTCAACATAGAAGATGGACAAGTTCTCACCACAATTATGTAAACTCTATAACAGAACACTGCAGTATGTAACGTCTAAATCTGTCAGATATGGAAACCATGCGGGTTTAGTTTGAATCTTTTCCAAAGACTATTTGCTGGATCTGAAAATGTAGTCACGTCAACATAGGCTAGGTCCGAGGTTTCTTGGACAGAATCACGCGTCACCCTGACTAACCAACCGGTGGTCAGTTCCACTTTCACCAGATGATACTGCTGAGACAGACTGATGTCACAAGAGTTCTAGAATGTGAGAAAAGCAAACATGAATCTTCTATGAAAGAGCCAACAGTTGTCACTCAGTTTTCACACACTTGTTTACTACACTCAAAATGCGTCATACATAGTACATCAGAGTATTACACAGTTTTACAGTCTCGGTTATGAGAGAGCTTTGTCGCCTTGTCATTCTCCTAGAGTGTAGACCTTATCTGTGTTTGATGACTGACCCTTCACACAATGCTCTTTCTGTTCAAGTGATGCAACTGTGACACTGCCGAGTGTTGTAATGGGTGACTGTGTCACAACTCATCATGTCAAAGTAGGATAAACTATGTTAACCCAAGCAAAGTGGTTCATCACCACAATCTAAAATCTCACAGATGATCATAAACTGAAAGAACAGCTGTCTTTGCGCTGACTAAGTTTTACGTCGCCAACTAAGTTTAATTCTTTAGCGGCAGTGACCTAACAGGCCGAGCACTCATCAAGAGGGTAGTCGTTTTTGAGGGTCATCACTAAGGATGTCAGTGTTTCAGTGGCACCTTCGCTACAAATTCAGTGAAAAGAAAATATCAGTTTCACAAATGACTGCACCAGAGCACCTTTGTACGGAGTTCTATGACCAGCATGCCAAATCTGAGTAAGGTCCAAAGGTTCTCTGCCTGGCTGCCACAGCACTTCACAGTACCGACTGTAGAAATTCCTTCATTGGTCATTTACGGACACAAAATCAAACATGGACTACAAAATCTACATCTACACACTTACACACTCCATTATCACTTGTATGATTAGACTGTCAAATGCCAGCACAATGCGAAGAGCTACCAGACACACACACACACACACACACACAATCGGCCCTTCAATATTAAAAACAAGCGGCCAAGCTTTTCATAACTCAATTAGTGCTACGAAGATAAAGCCTAATATGACGATACCCTTCTGTTTCCAGCAAGATCCTGGCTTGCAGTCCGTATTCTCCACCACATTCTCCATGTTTTCCATCTGTGAAGACCTGCAGGGATCAGTTGGGCATTCCAAACAGCGACAGCGTGTGGAGCGCTTGGCTGCAGCAACAGCGGGTGCGGCACAAGGAACAAGGTGGCGAAGAAGGAGGAGGGAATGAAGTCTCCCACAAGTGAGTCGATTGCAGCGCTCCCGCCCTCTCTCTCTCTCTCTCCCTCTCTCTCTCTCAGGCTGCAGGGCTGAGGTCAGCTGACTGTCTGCTGGCTCGGTGAGCGACTAACGCACTGACGCAGCGACTATAAACCTCCCCACTGCCAACCTCTGCCTCCACCACACTCCCACCCACCCACACACACACACACACTCTCTCCCATCTCCTTTTGTCTCTCTAGCCCATTACAGTCACACACACACACGCAGTTCAGACCTCCTTCATTGTCTCTCTTTCAACCTCACAATCCCCTTAAAGAAATGAATGGAATCTTACCATCTGGAATTCTGTGAACTGATCTATTCAGGAAAACAAGCTAATGTTCCAGTGGAAGTTCTATTCTCTGATAACACACAATAATTAGAGAATAACACAAACCTCATAGTGGCGCTTGTATGATAGTCTGCTTAATAAAAGATCAAGCCGCCCTCTCCTTGTTATTAGTCCAACAGCAGTTAGTTCCTTGTTCCCCCAACACATTCACAGGCTACAAGTCAGCAGTGTTTTCCTCAACGCAGCGACAAAGGGCCACTAGGGGGCATTTCCAGTGAAATGCTTAGTCAGCAAAAACAGAAAAAGAATGGAGGAAAAGGGGGAATATGAATATGAATATGCAACTGAATCTCTGCTCATACACAGGACTGAGTCATAGTCTTACAACGGCAATCAGGTTTGGTGCCATCTGAAATAAATTACAGGACAAAGTTCGCATTCTGGGGATGGTCTAAGATGAGATAGCTACAATTCTGGTCGAAAGGACTAGTATTGCCAAACATGCCTCAACAACAAACAATACTGACAGCCGCTGATAGATTTCGATGATTTTCAGTCAATGTTGTAACACAGGACAAAATATTCTTAGTGGTGTTTACAGTAGACTCCAATGGAAGCCATTTCCACATTTCATAATCATATCATTTGGTAGAGATCACTAATCATCATGAATTCAATAAATAACAGTTCTGCAAAAGACACATGTTTGTATTTTATGACTATATAAAGTGTGTGTTGATACAATGATAATATTGTAATAAAAGTCCAGGGTATAAATGTAAAGTAAACAAAATAAAGTTAAGTAAAAATGAACTGAAACAGATGGCAATTTAACTATAAAATTGGCATTTCCGTCTATTAATTTTATGTGACTTCATGACCAACAAGTTCCAACTCATTCTGATCTTCTGAACATAAACTTTCCACTGAAATACTTAAATTAGTTAAGGGTATGAAACAATTGATGATGGAGATAGTATTAAAAGTTAGTCATGCATTATGCATGCACGCACACGCACACACACACACACACACAAATCAATCACAGGCTGACACAAAGTCTGTGCATAAGTTATGACTGCATAGTGGTGATGCTTACATGCATAAACACAAGGCAGAGAATGTGAAGAACTGAATGTAACAAAGGATGAATGGAGTTGGCAGGAGGGGGGTGAACTGAATTTTTCTGTGGGAGGGGGATATGGAATGCGTTACAAAGGCCCATGGAGTTACCTGCTCCAACACTCATGCTTGGGATCTTCACACTGCTCCTCTCAGCAGTCATCTTTGCTGGGGCTGTGTGAGTCTGAGAGACAGGGGCTTGGAAGAGAGACTCCTGGACATCTGCTAGTTCGAGGCCAGCCTTGCTCTTCTGAGGAGAGGACTTTCCAGATGGTTCAGTGAGAAGAAGGTAGGAGCTCTGATTGGTTGTCATTTCCTGGGATGTTGAGGATACCGCAGGCACATGGTCTTCTTGCTTGAAATGCGAGGCGGGTTCTTCGTCCAGAGGGAGCTCTGATGTCTTTGAGAACTTTGTGGAGTCCAGCGTTTCCAAAAACTCATCAATGGCTCCTCGGGGTGGTCTCTCAACAAACTCAAATTCTTCAGAAGATACTTCCTGCTCAGACACTTCTTCTGCTGCCTCAACTACCTCCTTATCTTTGGGAATCACTTTGTCACTCTCTACCTGGAAGCTTGCAGGATTTTTAGCCATCGCCTCCAGAACTGGAGACAAAGAATCTGCAGAGGGACTTTCAGAGTCTGAATCTTCCTGAGCTTTCCCACTGGGAAAGTTCAGACACTCAAACTTGTCCGCTACCTTAGCAGAGTCCTGGCTGGATGGGTTCCAATCTTTAAACTCATCCTGAGGGAGCTTGACATCTTGAGTGTCCTTGGCCTCCTTGACAAGGTCAAAGGCCCCAAAGCTCTGCTCAGTGACTTGCTCCTCTTCATCTATCTTGGCTTTTGCAGCTGCTCTGGCTTCTGTTTCTTCAGCCATTTCAGCCAAGAGTGAGATCTTGGTATCAAAAGAGAAAGGATTGTTGGCAGACAGAGACATGGGAATGTTTGGTGACTCAGTCCCTCGTCTGTGAACAGGGCTGAGGTCTGGGCTACCTTCAGAAGAACCGGAGTCAACCTTGTCTGGATTAAGAGGCGAGGACTTCAAAATGTCTGGCAGAACAGGTGGCAAGCCAGGTTCTACCTCCTCTGCAGTAGCGGTTGAGAACTGCAGCGAGGAACTGAAAGGTTGCATGGCGGGCACAGGTGGCGCCACTGGAATTGGATCATAGGCCTTTTCTAAATTCTGAAACGGAGAGCAATCTAGCATCTCTCCATCATGTGCATATTGAACTAAATCGGGTGTCGGGCTCTCTGACATCTGGGCTGTTCTGCCCCCAACTGGCTCGTCTTCAAAATGAGAGAACCCAGAGCTCATGCCATCCTCCTGGTTAATGCCTTGGAATGGACTCTTCTGCATCTCAAAGGGAAGGTCATCGTCCGACCCTCCCAACAGGTCATGGTCGTAATCAGAGCGCCCAGATGTCATGTCCTTGGTGTCTGAATCCATCGAAACCTTGGCACTATCCTGTGAAGCTAGTAATGAAGAACTCCAGTGCTCTGTTGGATCAGAGGCATTTAAAACATATAGATATATATATATCAAACAGTTCATGGGGGGTGGGGTGGGGTGGTCAGGTCAAATCTGACTGGGGGATGGGAGGGGGGCCAGGGGCAGGTTGTAAAAGGAATACAGAGAAATACTGGAGACACGAAGGCCAGTGTTAATCTCAGGTTTCCCATAAGATGATCAAATTGTTCCAAGCATGCTAATGGTCAGGTCTATGACATTTTAAACCTAAGATACTAAGCTCTATTTGCAACGCTCTGACTACACTGCCATGGCACGGACATGTCTGAATATGATGAAGACAGATTCACTGCTGCTGATGTCCATGGGGTAAATCAGACTTTCCTCTTGAGAGTGGGAGAAGGTAGAGAACAAAAGAGCGAAAGTGGATTTGGCCTTAGAAATACCACTTGGTCTTGGTCTGTGTGTGTGTGTTTAAATAATAGACTATATGTAATATTAATATAAAACAAAGGTATTAAGATGTATGCAACTGGACTTCTTATTGGATTCAGAACTGAGGAGGCCTTTTGGAACACCAACTAACATGGCTACCATGACCTGGATGGATGAGAATCTTCACAGACATTAATATCAGACAAACTCCACTCTCAAATGCATTTTGTATCATGCCTACATGCCTGTGCAAAGGGGGTAATTCACTTTAATCTATGTTAAAGAAATAGTTCTGAAATAGTAGTTTTCTGACAGTTTTTCTGATAAAGTTATGCAAACTGTGTATCATGCTATTACTAGTACTATATGTAGACTTCCATCAGATACATTTCTCATGAAAAAGTGTTCGAAATG
The DNA here is from genome assembly GCA_015244755.2 of Tenualosa ilisha. Lineage (NCBI taxonomy): Eukaryota > Metazoa > Chordata > Actinopteri > Clupeiformes > Clupeidae > Tenualosa > Tenualosa ilisha. Next base: position 1,060,532 of record PYXC01002777.1, on the reverse strand, counting down.
CAAGACAATCATTCCTTTTTCTCGTTTCTCCTGACAAAAATTCGTGCATAACAGATTTAAGTGCAGTTATATACACAAAGACCATCGGAGGACTGAGAGCAACACAGAGAAACATGAAATACAGTGAAGAAGATCAGAGTCAGAAAGCAAAGAGGTAACTTGCCTCCAGAGAATTGCATCAGAGGTTGAGGTGGAGCAGGGGCAGGAAGAGCAGGTTCATCTGAAGAGAAAAACAAACGTAGACGACGACGGCAGCAAGAGGCAGATTATCAGAAAAAAGAACAGCATAGAAAGAGGTAAATTAGTTCAGATCAGGAGGTACAGAAACACTATGTGAGCATTATACTCCTGCAATGTGTAGGTCTAACAGGACTCAAAATACCAGCCAAATGCTTCTAAATTTTCAAGGTGGGTGGTAGATTTCAGACAAAAACTTACTGATCTAATATGAATGTGGTTGGTATTTACAATATCAGTAGTTGGTATTCACATTTCAAAAAGTTAATTTTGATCCCTGGGCTTAACTGCTTGATGTGCTCTTTCTAAAGCCTTACAATAGTATTGATCCAGGCTGATCCAATATGTAGGCTACAATATGTTTAGCTGAACACAGTTTCAGCATACAGGTAGGCTAGTTAGTGTAAAACAACCACTAAAGAATAGCATAGCTCCAACTTGAGATCATTACCAATTAGACCAAATTTAATTCCATTTAACCATTTCACTTCTTTCACCATTAAACACCGTATTTTACTGAATCAGACTAGGTTGTGTTTGGTGCCTTCCATATTCAATTCACTACAACTCTAGTTATCAGAAAAAGTAGAGAGAATTAGAGAATCTACTTAGAAAACAAGGGAATTTTAAATCTAACTCCAAAACGTCAACACAATCTCAATATTTCATTGGGTTACTACAATTGATCATACAAATACCAAAGAGAGTGCCTATTGACCTACATCAGTGGTTCCCAAACTTTTAGCTGCTGCGTATCCCCTGAGACACTCTGGTCCTTGCAAGTACCCCATGCATATTACATAGTGTAGTGGCAATTAGGTTGTATTGGTGATAGTTTGAGCATTACATCTTTTTCCATGCTATCTCTATACTTGTGAGAGGTGAGAACCCATTCATCGCATTTGGTTTGAACGGAAACCGAAGTACTGCTTCCTGTGGGGCTGAAAACATATTTTGGTACGAGTCCAAATGAACTGCCAAGCCTTCAGCCAACATGTGAGCTACTACACCACCCCTTGGCGAAACAGAGTAGACACAGAACAGCAACACAGAAGGCTGACCATGTGTGGAAGAGCAGTGCAACATTTGGGATTAGGGTACTTTTACTGTCAGCCTTGAATTTTACATTCTTAAATTCAGTCCATTCTATGATTGTGGACATTAACCAGTCATACTTCCATAAGAAAAATGAATACATGTAGAATTTATATTGTTACCAAAAGTAGTCTAGCTTTTGTTTAGTTCATCGACCACAAGTTACAGGAGCAGGCCGCAAACCATTCTTTCTTTAGGAATGATCTCATCATGGGGTTGACCACACCCTCTCAATCTGTTGCCCCACAGAATACACCTCGGCCTAGGAGGTTAGCTCCATCTGACACAGCCTTCAGGGGGCTTGCTTTGTTAGCCAATGTCCGTCAGATTCACTTGTCATCATCAACCCCGCCCTCAATAAGACATCATGATTTCCCCTCGTATAAAGTTATTCATGAAACCAGACTGACATTTCCCTGAGTTACACTATACCTAAAACTGACCAAACTTACAGTACAGTGAAAACCACAAAGATGAAATACATTAATCTAAATCCTCCCATCTCCTACAGATTATGCAACACAAATGCTGGAGTCCTTACATTAAACAAAACAAAATGCTAACCAAAGATTAAAGCACGATTAAATCAGTTAATCGTGTGGAGGTGTAAGAATAACAAATATGGTAATTTAATGGAATATTGCAGTTTAAATCTAAAGCTGAAGTAGTCTTTCACTTTATCACAGGAAAGGTCTTTGTTTCAGCATCGAGTAGCTATCTTGGCTAGCTTGCTAACTTAGCACCAGTCAAAATTGCAAACTAAAAACATAAGCGTTTTACACATCGCATACACATATTATTGTAAAATCTGAATTTGTTCATGAAAAATTAAGATAGATACTGTAATATTACAACAGCCTGTGTGAAAATGCATTGAGATTTAGCACAGCCAAGCACTAAGCTACGCCTTTGCTTCGCTAAAGCGATTTCATGCGCGCATTTACGCCTCCTGATGTTGGCAAATGAAAACAGGTGGGCCGCTTCATCATTTTCAAGCCTCAAAGCTCACTGCAAGTCAATAGCATCATTAACTAAATAACCCCAAACACGTTAATATTTTCTGTATTATTTCAGGTATACAAAACGACCTTTCTCGTTAGGTTAGATTAACCATTCAACATTAACCTACACACCCAACACATGTTTGCGTCAGGATAACGTTATAGGCTTGCCATGACAGATCTAACGTTATCTAGTCCAGCCGGGGCAATGCTATGCTAGCAGGCTAAATAGAGCTAGCACCATCAAACGTCAATAAATATTCTTGTAGGCCAATTCAAATTCTAATTCATAATATTATTTAACGTTATTTAGAATACTCACAGTCCAGCAAAATAGCAATAATAGTATTTATATGTGACAACATTCGGCTATGCAATAAAGAACATAAGCATACTATACACACATACTATGTTACCATACTGACACTAATGTTAGCCAATACCAGAAAACCCCATCCTTTTCTGCCATGAAATCAACAATAATAGTGCAGTACTTACAGGATGTGGGTGCAGCCTCTTCGACTGGTTCTGCCACTTTAGTGGGTTCGGGTACAGGAATGGGCTCTTCTACTTTAGGAGGCTCTACAACAATGGGTTCTTCGACTGGAGCTGCCACTTTAGGTGGTTCCTCTGCTACAATGACGGGCTTCTCAACCACGACTGGTGCTGGTTCAGGGGGTGCGGATTCTACTACTGGCTCTACTACTGGCTCTTCAACGACTGGCGCTGCCACCGGCGCAGGCGCTTCCACTTCAGGCTCTGATACAATGATAGGTTCCGTAACCTCTGGCGTATGATTTTCCTCCACTTTAGGAGTTGTTACAACAGGCTCCACGGATGCTTTTTCCTCTATTACGGGGACGGGTTCAACAATGCTTTCTGTTGGTTTTTCCACTGCAGTCTCCTCGGTATGTGCTGGCGCTGCTGGGGCTGCTGCTTCAGTCACCGCCTCCTTTATCAGTTGCTCCGTGGCATCCTCAGTAGTGCTCGTTACCACCGCTGCCGCCGGCGCCTGCGGCGCTGTTTCTGGAAGTACTTCGGGTATTGAAGGTGGAGGAGAGAGATCCGTGATCTCCATCGGTGGTTCCTGTGGTGTATCTTTATGCTCAACTGCAATGTCTGAAACTTCTTTCTCGGCAACTTTTGCCTCAGCCTCGTTGCCGGGTTCTGTTAACGCTACATCCCCCATTCCCTGACTCGCCTCAACTTTTGGCTCTTCGTTGGGGGTTGTTGAGGAAACTTGTTCAGTGTCTGCCATCACTAAAACGTGGTAGTAATTTCAACACTGATGAGTAGATGGCTTCTGCTCCTAAATCCCACAGAGCAGGACAAATAACTTCTCTTTTTGTAGGTCTGCTTAGCGGCGTAATCCCGACAAAAAGAGAAGTGCGCCACGAGCACCTTCCACCACGGAGCAGCTGGAAGCTAGCCGCTCAGGGATTGAGTACGAAGCTAATACTGCAGAATATTGAAATACAAGCAAGAATTGAACAACCAATTACTGACCAATAACACTGAGTGATACCGTCTGTGACCAATACGTTTGTGGACAGGGTGACTTGTCACCGCCCAGGGTAGAGGATGTTAGCACACCCCGTCCCCTCCCATTTCTCAAACCCTGGTATCAGAAGTGGATGAGTCCGAAGTGGTAAAAAGTATGACATAACTTTATGAAGCCTGAGGCAAAGTTCATTTTGCAGACAGCTCCAGTTTCATAATTTACAGGTTTTACACTCGCCACTCAGTGTGCCAAGTAAAAGGCTTGTGAGAAATGGTTACAAAGATTGATTTAAAAACATGTCTTCAGTCGTTGTTACAGATGAGTATTCTGGTATGCAGTTTAGGCAAACCTGGTTTGTCTACCATCTGATAGACAGCCAATGTCTAGCCTATAGTTATGTCTTTCTTCTCATAGACAGCCATATGTTTTCTTTCTTTATTGAAACATGTCTATACCAGCACAAGTGGACTAACGTAAGGCATAAACCTCAGATGCATGTAGGCTACCTTCCATGCACTCTGCCATGGTTTGTCATGTGGTCGACACAGAGCAGCATGCTATACATAGGCAACTCTAAAAATACATCTAAATGTATCTGCCTTACATGTACCATAGTTGTTTTAAAGGTCACATGTTTAAAAAAAAAAAACTAACTAACTAAATAAAGATATGGGAACATGTCAGGAAGCCTAATATTTTGTTTTTCTGGCAATGTCAGACTGTATTGAGCTAATATTTTGTCCAAATATTGCCATAAGATGTCAAATACTCTTCAGAAAGGTACAATCTAATTTAAATCTGTTCAGTACAGAGTCAATGTCAGTGTGAAATTAAATTCAGAATTCCTAATTTGATACTTGAAGAATGAACACATTTCTTTTTAAATCAAATAACAATTTTTCTCTGTTCCATAGATACAGTCCACATGTGTAGCTGACTTCACAATGTGCTTGGATAGGCAATTTGTTGTCCTCTGGCGGTTGAGTTACTACGACATGCCTGCTCCAGTCACCTTCACCTGCCAGTCACATCATGTAAAAACTGCTCCCCGTATAGAATGCTCTGAAATTTTTGGACAGACACTAGCAACTAAGACATGGTACCATTTATTGGTAAACACACAGCAAAACTAGAAACAACATTAGTTCATTCAGTCATGGTATTTTTTTTTATCAGAAATTTCACTCCATTTGTTACCATACACACTTTTGCCCATTATTAACTGTAGGTTTTTCTTTTTGATTTCAAGTTTTTGAGACACATCGTCATATAGGCTTTGGAAGTACATCTGTGTATTACACATAACGGTGAAAGTAATCAACTGTAAAGATTGTTTTAAGGTATTTGGTGTAAATGTAGGCTATTATGTAACTTGTAAAGGTTAATTAATTGGCAAAGCCACAATGTGTTCAATGCAGCAGACTTCTCCCAAAGGCAAACAATTTTTGTATATCTTGTTCACTGTTCTGTACATAGGCTCTAACAATCATTGACACCGCACTGAAATAGCTGCTGTGGTATCTCACAGTCTATACCCTACAAACATATAATATCTGCTTTCAAGGGCACTAGCAAACTGGGTAAAAGTTAGAGTATGAGGAGGGGCTGTAGCAGTGCACGAAGTAAACACAGAATAACACATGTAGATGAGTATAGAGTATAGAGATGAGTATAACTAAGAGTCAAACTATTACCAACTGCCGTCTGAAAGACCTTAAGGTATAAGTTACAGCACAAGTAGAGCTATTAAAAGTGTTATTGATTAAAAAGAAGAGAGCCCTCAGTAGAACAGCGCACATTTTGCATGGCAGGTTGATCTATGAAATGTTATGGACATCTATCAAAAGAAAGCAAAGCAACAGGAAGTTTTAGTTTGTCATTTTGAAGGAAACCTGCATGCTTTGTGGGCTGTGTTCCAAAATCAGGTTGGAGGTGGGTTACAGGGAGGAAGTATGACTGCAGGTAGGCCTGGCCTGGATGTTCTTCTTCTTGTGTTATTTACAACATTTTAGCCCCAGTAGCAGCTTTTCTGGGTATGCAGTCCAATCTCTGGAATGGGGTCTGTGAAAGTGGGCTAAGATAAGCAGCCAGAAAAAGCTCTCCTCCATCTGCCAAAACTTTCCAGCATGACAAGCAAGACTCATCAAGGGCCAGGCAAAGACAAGAGGCAGCTCACACATTTGCAAAGGTTGCTAATGTGGTTGGTCTTATGTATTCAAGACAGCAATTCAAGAGATTTGTAAAATGTTTATTTTTTATTATTGTTTCTGTGATACATTATTATCCAGATGTTGGGTCTAGCATGTGTTAACTTGCATGTTAACTCGTCCTAAGAAAGCTGTTTCTTTTACGGCAGATCTCAATAAGGACATTTGGATAAATTCTCAAGTGTCACATTCTGTCAAGAAAAAGAGGCAAAATATATGCAAGAGTTCACACATCATCATGTGATGCAGATACTTTTAACATTAATGAAGCCACCGACCAGCTCTCCTGTTTCCTGCCTGTTTATGTAACACCTATCAATTCAGTATATATTTATGACACTTAAAGAGACAGTTAAGTGACAGTGTAAAGAGATAGCAAGGCCTTGCGCTAGATAGAAGGCTCCAGATTTAGAATACCAGGGAGCTAGGGTTTTTCCTCCGCAGCACAAGACCCGTCTCTCCTCATCTAGCAGCTGCTTCATTGCATCCAGTCCTATCCCTACCCCACCCCCCTGTGCTTATCGTTCATGGCAATGCTAGTAGAGACCCAGAGGGCTGAGTCTTTATTGCCAACTGACAGGGGTCATGATATAATACACTATGAGTGGCAACAGAGGGTAGTGACCTAGCACAGCCCAGATGATTACATGGATTGAGACTAAGTAGCCTGTGTATTTGGTGGATGAGCTGTGGTGCTGCACTGTGCTATGTTCTACTGGGTGAGTCAGCGTGGCTGCTTCTTGCCTCTCACTTGCCACCCACTCATCCCACATTTCTGGGGCAGCCAACCCTGCCCAGCCCTATCGAAACACACAAAGCCCCCCACCCCAACTGTTATCATTAGGACCAAAATATGATAGGATCAAAGGGCGATTAGCCAAGTTATTCCCAAAGCGACCAGATATTATTAGGTACTTGTGTGACTCAAATGACACTCTCCTGATCGGAGAATATGCCAAGTCATTCAGTCACAAATAATAACACACACGATTTTTTGAAAATGACTCACTGAGACACATGGTGTAACCAGCTGCAATACTGTTGTGTCTGAAACAATGTCTATAAATAAAATCTGTTTCAGTGATGTTTTCTGTTCTGTGTAACCACAGATTAGACTAAACTTTTAAACATGTCAGTTTGACCAGCACCAATCATCTGATTATCCTTGGTGTGTCTTGAAAATGTTAAGTTTTGCTGGCCATGTCATCTTGGGGTGTTAGAGTGTTTTGGGAAACGTGGCACGTGGCTCACAGGGTGTCATATTGCACCTCCTGTCAAACTCAGCACCATGCCACTGCCGCATTGTTTTATTAATGAGGCAGCTGAGGTAGCTCACGGAGGACAGAAGTTCAGTTTCACATCTTAGACCTCCTGAAGAATTTGTCACACTGTCTGTTTGATGCCTATCACAACTGCTCCTTTTCAGCTTCAGTGTCCAGATTTATCCAACCAATGAAGCATTTATTAACACAGATACTCTTTAAGCTGGCAATCGACAATCTCTGTCCCATTTCATTAGAAACAAGCAATGAATTATGTAATGGTACAGCTTAACCTCTCTGTTAAGAATAGCATGTCATGGGAAAATAGTTTCGTCAACAGAGGAAAAAGCAGAGGAGTAAAACTGATCTGTGCGCACATCAGGATGTAAGAGTATAGTGTAAAATGAAACTGTGTGTGTGTGTGTGTGTGTGTGTGTGTGGAGGGGTGTATGAATGGTGTATGAGCATGTAGCTGAGGAGGCGGGGTGCGTTATGACCCCACAGCACGGCTGCTTTCATGCTGTCTCTGAACCTTTCTGGTCCGTCTTGTACTGCTTTAACAGAATCCTCTCAAACTGCTGCATTGAGCGGGCAATGAGCCAAATGGAGGGTCTGAATGTGAGGTCATAATATGTATAAATATCAAAAGCCATCAAAAAGCTTTAAGATGAACTGAGCACCACTGACAAATCCAATGCAAATCCAAAAAGAAACGAAATCGCCGTGTAGTGCACTTCAGTTTTAACCCTCTCTCTGCCCTTATTGCCATTCAAATCTAGCCAAGCTAGACATGCACATAAACACATTAACAGTGTTAAAAAGCATCAGACAAAAATAGCCACCAAGCGTGAAAGCATGTTTGGAATCTTTCAAATGGCCAGACACACTCTATGTTTCCACTTTCCCATTTCAACCATTTCCAACAAGCTCCACTGTAGAGTAAAGACTTAGGTAGGGTAATGCTCCAGAAGAGAACACTTTGAAAACATTGGTGATTTCAATTATACTAGCAAATAATTTGGCACTGGCAACACATTTTACACTGGGTTAAATGGCCCTGGAAAATTCTCTAAAAACTGATGAATCACCCTGAGTCATTCCAGTTGGAGCCATGCTTGTCTCCTGATTGACCACTACTCTCTTACCTCATGTCTTCTGGCTGCACTGATAAAGCAGCCAGTGAGTGTGTACGTATAAACACAGCCAACAATGTTTTTACAAAAACAGAATCACACCCTTCACAGTGCAATGACCGCACACTAAGTGGCCAGGAAAAGGAAACAGTAGAGTACCCACCTACAAGAAATATGTCTTCACATGCTAAACGGCCTTTTCCTGTGTGTATCGAGGCTACTTTATAGTGTTTACAGGATGGGTGGCAGTCTCCATGCTTTCAACTGAGGAAGTTTTCCATTGGCTAACTACTAGTCTATAACAGCATGGAAGGACTCCCAACATCCTGCTGCTGTGAGAATCAATTAACCTTTTTTTCCATTCCCATTTCCCATTTAGCCTTCATGCAGGGACATGGGAGTGGCAAGCAGCATACTAAGTTCATTTGTAGTTCACTATTGCACCAGGTGGGGGAAAAAACTACAAGGATAACATTGCATCTAGTTACTGTACTTTGCACTTCAAGTAGCACTTGAGATGATCTCATCGGTTACAAATGTTACCAAAGCTGTCATCACAAAACATGACTCTGTCTGGTGATGAGTCACTAATGTCTGGCTCCCAGCGGCTCTTCATTCCTGCCAGTGTCCAAGAAGCCCAGCCCCGCGCCAGGCAGCCTTTTAGCATCAACCCCTGACAAACGCCTGTTCAAACAAATGTCTGAAAGCAACTCCAGCAGGGCTCTGTGTGGTTGGTTGGCGTCCGAGAGCAAACCGCGTGTGACACACTGGCCACTCTGCTGGCTGGCCGGCTGGGCTCTGTCCAGGGGCAGTGTCTGCTAGACGGTCATGTCAGTTCACATCACTGAGGCCCGGGCAGAGGCCTGGAGCGCACATCAGAGCCTGTGCTACTTTAGGCAAGCCGGGCCGATGCAGCACAGCACAGCATAGCTCAGCCCAGCTTTGGCTCTCTTTAACGGCTGATGAGACAGGGAGGGTGTTTGGATTGGGGATGGGGGATGGGGGATGGGGGTTGGGCGGGTGTTGGCCTAATCTTTCAAAATGCTCATTGCTCCACTTGGTAGAAAGCGTGTCAGGTCAGCAGGGGGTTTGTTGCAGTTAATCACACACCAAACCACATCTAAGTCGTAGTTTCATAAATATGTTTTCAATTATTCATTCTTGCTAATGGCTGTGTCTTCTTCTGAGTTAATGTCAAACAAGGGATGATAAGGACACACCTGTTACTGTGGTGTAACAACATTACTGAGGAGGCATGAGCGAAGGTATCTGTGAGGAGAAGAGTGGCTTATTAAGAGGCGGCTCGCGTTTTGAAAATGAGAGTGCGAGTAAAGGGAACATGAGACGTAAGGAAATCCTGCAGCCTGGCAAGGGGAAGAGGCCGAGGCTTAGAGAAGAGGCTCTGGCGGAGGGACAGGACGGACGGAAGGAGGGAGGGAGGGAGAGAGAGAGGGAGTGGGAGATGTTGTTCTGCGCTCGGAGGAAAGCTGCGTCACGCTGGCTCATCGGCAAGCCAGCTACCGCTCCCTAGACTGCAGGAGATCAATAGCAGCAGGCTGGCAGGGATGTGTGTGTGTGTGTGTGTTTGCAGGAGCTGAGACAGCAAACTCACACTCTCTGCATTTGTTTTTGCTATTGCACAATGTAAGTGAGTGTGTGTGTTTGTGAGTCTGTGCGCACATGCATTTATGCCTCAGTTGGTGCACTCAGTAGATATCCTCCCCAGTAGAAATAATCAGAGGTATTTACTGCTGACACACACTGATATATTCCACTGCTGGTTGCTGCTAGTGCTGAACCTGATGTATTCATTATTGTTGTAAAGCCCTGCCTGGCTCCATGTTGGTTTCATATAGCCTTATATCCATCCAACAGCAGTCATGGATTAGAAGCCTCCCTCTCACAAGTAGCAAAATGCTCAGGAATCTCACTGCTAACAGAAATGCGGCTATTGCAAAACAGATGCATGCCGTTAGCTTAGCGACAGTGTCGGGGAGACAGGGGGGCTGGGGGGGTTGGTACTGCAGTTGGTCGGGTCTGTTTATCAAAAACGTGGGCGATGTTTGTCCTCCGAGCGGGACTCTATTCACTTATCATGTGGCCCGCTTCCATTGTGACCCCGGCTGGCCAACAAAGAGGGCTCTGTGCGCGCTGTGCTGGGGGAGGCCACAGAGACGCTCCTCTCCCTGCCACTGTGTCCTCACACTGCCGCCACTGACATAATGGAGCGGGTAGAGAATGACCCAGCAAAGCCACTCGTCCACAGGCTTTAATGAGCTGAGGAGGACACATGGAGATGAGATCTTTATTTATTTATTTTTTTGGTTAGAAATCTACAAGTGTGACATGGAAAAAAAAAGCAGTTGCATTATTGTTGTTGTTGTTGCATATTGCATGGTGACTTAAGATTCATATATTATGGAGACATTTTTGAAGTAATGAATGTATAGAAAGATGGACCATGCATAATAAGAATAAAAACGTGAGTAAAAACAGTAAAAAGTTGTTCCTTTATGATAATTAACATGGCCACACTACTACAGCATTTGGCACCTGATAAAAGTTGTGATGTTTGAAATGACTGTTGTAATGTTCTGTGCATGCAGTGGACTCACTGCACAGTATTTGACTCATTTGCGCCATCTAGTGGTTTCACCTTCACATGAAGATGTGATCCATAAGCTTATCTTCTCTGGCCGGTGAGTAACACATGGTGTGAGCATAAGACTGCAAAATGTTGTTGATTTCTTGTGCCAGTTGATGATGGTTTTTACTGTAACAGCAGTTGGCAATCTCATTCCATTCCTCTGAACCACACTGGTTGTCCTCAACAACAGCCTTTTGTAGTAAACCTGACAAAAAAACACACACAGACACAAACGCATGCACGCGCACACACACGCATGCACACACACAAGATATATTTTACTGACAGCATCTGTATATTAGTGTCAGTGTGTGTACAGAGAGACAGACAGTTTCCTGTCTGAAATATGTATGTGGTCAGTCATAAAAGTGTTGTTACTTACCTCGCCCACCTTTATGTATTTCTTCAAGCAACTCTACGAGCAGGTCCTCTAAATCAGAGTTGAGGAGAGAGTAGCAGGTGTAGCCGACTGACAGCACAGGTGGCCTGCCTTTGTACTCATGTGTCAAGGCCTGTAGCAGCGTCAGACTTGGGCAGTTCCTGAGCACAAGCATGCAGTCTTCTGCAGAGGAAACAGACACGTACTTCAACATGTGAAGCTTTGTGTGAAAATAAGGCAAGACTTGACAAGGATAGAAGGATACAAGGATACAAGGAAATTTTATTGCCACATGCACATGGTTACTGAGTGTAAAAAAACGCAGTAAAATTGCGTCTGTTTCAACCTGGGTCACCTGCCTGGAGGTGCTGCCAAAACACTGAGATGTGATGCTTAAAGGTGTTACGTTACTATTGAAGCTGCTGTTATTTTTACTGAATGCTTTCAGTATTAAGTCATCTTGAATGCACTTGCATGCAAATTGCATCAAAGCATAAGTGACATTATACATATACGGAGCGCAGGAGGCAGAGGTGCCAGGGGGTTGCAGGTTCAAGCCCCAGCTCCTTCCGACCCCATCAAAGTGTCCTTGAACAAGACACTGAACCCAAAACCACTCCCAGTGAGCAGGCTGGTGACTGGCATGGCAGCCTTTGCCAGCGGTTTGTGAGTGTGAGTGTGAATGGGTGAATGTGAGGCAAATTAAAGTGTTCTGACGGCTTGAAGAGTGGAAAAGTGCTATAAATTCAGGGTGAAGGGGGTGGGGGGCATGCTAATTGGTGCTAATTGGTTTTCATTGTAGCTTTAGGGGACGTGGGATATCTGGACAAGGCATTCTGTTGCTGTTTCTAGGTAATTTTTCAATGTGTAGAAAAAGTTCCACATAACACGCAGTAGTGGTGATATAGAATTTCTCCTCACCATTACTGAAGTTCTCGTTCTGCTGAATAAACTCCAGGGCGCAAAAAGTCAGGCCTCTCTTACACATGGTCAGCGCAGCCTTCCAGTAAATTCCACAGGCCAAATAGACCATCTGGGCCAGGGCCAGGCAGGTGTCTGTGATTCGGAGTGTCTTGTCGCCATGGGCACTGATCACATCAGCAAGAGCTTCACTGTAAGTCAATCTGTGCACAGAATGTAGAATGTAACCAAAAAATTGTAATTGTATTTGTAATTCTATTTTCATTGTTTTTTTTTTTTTTTTACACATAACATGTTGATAGATGGCTTGCGTAATTCATGGTTAGCCTTTAAAATCACTGCTGAACAATTACTGAAGTCACATCTACCAGACTAACACTAACACTAAACTTAATCATAGGTAGTTAGAGTAACATAGCCGTTTGAGTAGAGTGAGTGATTGAGTAGAATAAAGTGTCAAGTTGAATCATAATCTCGTCTATAAGAGAACATCTAAACTATTGTGTGACAATTTGTCTCTTCAGAGTCTCCCTTCTGTCTCAGCAGCAAGGTGAAGCTTGCCTGCGCTGTGTGACCCAGTGTGTGACCAGCTCCACAAAGTTGTGCTGCAGGGCGCAGCGGACGCTCTCCACCGACAGGTCCTCCCTAGGCAGCTGACGCTCGTCCTGCACCGAGTTCATTATGGCCTGGAGATACAGCAGCAGCGGAGGAACCTCACCCTTATACACTGTGATGGCTACAGAGGACCAAGACAGAATGTGATCAGTATGGAACTGGTGACAGTCATGTTGAGACAGAGGTGCATCTGACTTTTGTCTACATGAAAAGCAAACTGTCTATGAGAGTCAATTATTTTTATAATTGTTAGTGTGCTTTAAAACTGAATAGTAAAAAATTACAGTTGAACCTTTCTGAAAAAAAATATGCTGTGCTGTGTTTCCCATGGGATTGTTCAAAACTAGTGTAGTGGTTATGGTGGGGGTCTCTAGAATTTAATCACTCCCACTGATTTGATCACAACTTGATGTCCATTGTTAATACAACAAGATACACCTAAATTGTCTCTGATTAAATATTTTTTAGCCCATAAATGGTGGTTAAGCAATAACACGAGTTGGAGTGAGCTTGTTTGTGGATATCCTCACGGGTGTGGTTCGGCTGCAGGCTTGAAGGCTGTTGTAACAACACCCATTGAGACATCCACAAACAAACTCACGACCACGAATGTTATATTGCTTTAATAAAATAGTTCTATTGTCAAATCGTATTTTCTACCGTTTAGTTTAGTTACAATTTTCTGTTTATTCTATTTCTCCTCCGCCCCCCAAAACAGTTCTAGGCTTAGTTTTGCATCTCCCGTTCCCAAGCAAATGCAACAGTTAATCAACAGCTTGAAAGTTCAGGGAGAGTAGCTAAATTGTGCTTGTGCACACACCTGCTTGCTTGTCTGTATGTCAGATGCCAAGCCATGCTGTTACTGTCAAAGATCAGGAGAATCTATCAAAAATAGCCATTTAAAAGGGAGGCCAGGCTAAAACAGCACACCTTTAAATTTTGCCATGGTTTCCATGTTCCTAAGGACCCCATATGGAGACTTGGCTGCATGAAAGGCTGCTGCCTCATAGTCACCACTGTCAAACAAGTCTGTGAACCTGGGAAAAATAAGAACACACACCAGCATCTCTGAGATTAAATCCTCATTTGCAAGTAGGCATCATGGTCTTCTGAGGACATTGATTTATCAGTATTACCTCTCAATGTAGTCAACAAGAAGTTCTGATTCATTGACTTTACTAGGATCATCTTCTTCAAGTTCCTCACTAATGTGTTCCCCTGTATCAGATACTGAAATATGACAAGAGAGATACTTACTGTCAATGACAAGAAATTATGCATTTCCGAGTACAGACAAACAGTATTGCACATAACAATTATGAATGATTTAAAGAGAAAAACCTCTCATTTCAGCTATTTGCTCAAGTTTCGCTGAAAGGTGCTCGAGCAAAGGGCCATCTTCCTCACTCTTCCAAGACATGATGGCTTCATGCACACACTGTAATTGCTGGAGACTGTAGAGAAAAAGATCACAGAATAAAGGAAGGAAAAACTTGTGATTCACTTGTAATCGTTTAAAGGAGAAATGCAGTGCCATTCAATCCATAGCCCTGTTGTTTGAGGTCAACGAGTGCTGACCGAAAAGGAAAGAGAAAAATTTGACACAACATAGACCGTTTGATACAACATAGATAGCAAACCATTAGCTAACACTGACCCCCTGCGCTCATGCCCCACGCCCCATGAATGGGGCATAGGAAAATGAAAGCAAAAATAAGTTTCTGTGCCCTATTCAGTTAGTGTTCACTGCAGGTTCATTATTAGGTCTATATTGTATTAAATTTGATCCTTCTTTTTTTCATAGCACTTAGTTCCCCAGAACAACAAGGCTATGGATTGCTTCACACCAGATTTGTCCTTCAAACTTGAGCAGAAAGGAAGTCGTACCGCAGATGAAGATGGTCGTTCTCCTGTACAAGCTCATCCCTGTGATCTAAGACTGCCGTCACCTTGCAGTCCAGCTCAGCCTTCACTTGGATAGACACATAGTGGTTCCTCTTCAAATTCAACAGGTCTGTTCGCTTCCTCTCCAGCACCTCCAGGTACCTGACCAGTGCCATTGGGTTCATTGATTCTTCGAATGTCAAGCCTGAAACAACACAAATTACATGTAACTCTGTAAGGGCTATTGTAAACAGGGATTGTGGTCCACAATCATCTCTGCTGTCATCCCTGCCTCCCTCCAGCAGACTCCTTTCACCCTCCCCTCCTGAGTGGACGGCAACCAACACTACAGGAGACCCGTGCCAGGACCGACTCTCCATCATAGAGGCCCTTCCTAGACGCCCATGCCAAGACCGACTGCCGACTGAGGCTTTGTGACTGACCCCCCTCACAATGGAACTGTCAAATGGACCCTTATTGTTCCTCGCATGACCCATCACACTCCTTGAGTTTAACACTATGTATGGCCACTGCTACCACCTATGGACTGACTACCATGTAATGTAAAGTGGGATAATACTATGGAACTATTATGAACCTTAGCTAAAACCATAGTCTATCATGGTTACTACTGATTGTAATTTTCCTGCATGACCCCTACCAGTTGGGTTAGCCCATTGAGTCGTGGATCTGCCTAAGATTTCTTCCTAGACTAACTAAACATAAGGGAGCTTTTCCTTGCCCCCGTTGCTCTTGGGTGCTCCTTCTGTAAAGCAACATGACCAATACTATTGTAAAAGGTGCTGTATAAATAAAACTGAATTCAATTGAATTGAATGAATAGATCTACTAGTCCAATTACAGAATTCCTAACCATGCCCAGTGAACCTTGTACATATGGCAGATGCAAAACATACACAACACAGAAGACATGGTGTTATAAAGATGATATGACAACTGGGCCAAATTTGGATTTGTTTGCATTTATCTGCCAATTTTGATTTGCCTGCCTGTCACTTGCACTTGATCTTGCCTCTGTGTGGCTTCCCCGAGGCTGATGACTATGCATTTTTGGTCTGATGTTTACGCTCAGGCTAGACTCTGGTTACAATACCTGGTATCTGCCTGAGAGGGTGACATGTCTGAGTGTGTGATGTTTTTTGCTGTGTTGAGGGTTGTTTGTCTTTTCTGTTCTCCTCGATCCTCTGCAGCCCTGCCTGAAGCTCAACAGTATCTCTCTGAATGACTGCAATCCTGGAAAATGAAAAAAAATTGTTGTTAAAAAAAACTAACAAAAACATTTGAACCCAATCTTAATTATCTGTAATTAAGTCAAAGTCAAAACCTTAACCTTGATTTTTTTTTTTTTTGCAGTAACACATAGTGAGTTCATATAAGACTATGGTACTCAGTATCACTGTGGAAGACACCTCAGTCTTATGATCATTGTGTAGGCCTACCTCTCCTGAAGTTCCACAGCCCGCTGCTGACAGTACATAAGAGAAGTGGGCTGTGCAATGATGGCCTTCAGCTTCCTCTGCGCGAGCTTTGCATCTCTGCCATTCTTTTTCACTAAATCTATGAAGTCTTCATATTCTTTCTTAATAGCCGTTAGGATCCTCTTGTATGCAGTCACATGTTCTATTAACTGTAAACAGCAAAGTTAGAAGTGTTGACCAAAGACCAATAACGTCTCATACTAATTGTAAACTCACAAAGCATTTCCTGAGGGTCCGGGTAACGCTTTGCAGTGCTTTGTTTTATTTGCAGATTTTACAAGAAAATAATGAAAAATTAGCTTAGAACTAAGATTATCTATTTTTTAGACTAGTCAGCAAATTCATTACTGTTACTTGATTCATTTTTTATATTGAGTATGCTTGGGATTTTCTGTTCAGACGTTCAAATAGGCAAACAATGACAATATTCAAATTTTATATTTTTGCGCTTGGAGTTGGACTGAACTATGAGCGCAGGGGGTTACCGTAGACAGCCCAGAAGTTTCGGTTCAGCCGTAGCCTGACCAGTCGGTCTGGTAGGCGTAGGCCTACTGCACGTCTCGAACTCACTTGGCGTACTATAAGCTGAACTGAACTTGATAACTCCATCCATCTCATTCATACCTCTACAAATGGCAAGTGGTTCCACCTGAACCAGGACATCCCAATGATTGGGACATCCCCTTGCTCGGATGGTTCAGTCCAACCACGACGCAGAAATTGAAAATTGGGATATTGACTCATTTTTACATGCAATTCAGCATTTAGCATTTAAAAAAACTCGAACTCGAAACAGACTCGAACAGCAGTAAAATTAAAAAATAACAGAAATGATCTATTTGTACTCTATGAGTAGTCTGAAAGATGGATAATGGAATTTTGAGCCCATTTTTCTTTTTTTTTCATCTGAACTCTGCAAATAGACCAAAGCATTGCAAAGCGTTACACGGACCTGCATCAGTCTTTAACCAGTTACCTTGTCAAATGTAGAACTGTAAATAACGAATCGTTGCTCACTAGCTACTTTGTCTGATGCGGGCAAATGTTCCTTTTCAAGATGTATGTATTTGCGCAGTGACTTCAAAAAAGTGTCATCACTGCCCATGTTCAACGCTCCGTCGCGACTGTTCTTGGGACTTGAATGTCTGGACATCACTAAGAATCTATCTATAACAGTCACTCTGTGGGGTGATGTCCATATGACCCTAACAAACACAATATTTACGCTAATAGATGAAACATATTTAGCAATAATTATTTAATGCATTATACGTTGCCTCTTAGAGAAGAAATAAACTTACTTCCGAAAACATTTCGGTTGCTGTGGCAACGATGGTGCGGGGCCCTAAGATTCTAGCGCTAGAGTCTGGTGGAACTCTTATGGACGCCTTAGAAACTTTCGTGTGGCGTGTTACATGAACCAATTTAAGCGCTTGACTGAGTACCTCAACAACAGCAACTATACAAATAGTGAAAATAATTTGTAAAAGGCATATCCGTCATAACAACACTTTTAACCATTACAACGCTTTGTTTTGACCAGGCATATCCATGGACACCTATACCCCTCGTTGGCTCCCAAGAAAACCCCGTCGCTCGCTTTGAAAGCCCTCTTCGCATGATCCGCCATTAGCAGGAGGCTTGTGGTAAGTGTGGCTCCTAGTTTAAGTTTTTAATTTGTGTTTATTTCAGTGAATTTGGTTCACATGAAACCGATTATAGTTGAGTGAAGATACTGTTATTGTAATCTTCAGGTGGATTGATCGCCAAAATGCAGATTTTCGTCAAAACCCTCACGGGGAAGACTATAACCCTCGAGGTGAGTCGCTGGTTTAGTGCCGTCTTTTGGATCTGCATAGGCAGCATGATGGTTAGCAAGTTAGCTAGACTGCCGGGGTTCCTGGATAGCAACCACTCATGTGTGTTGTAATTTTTTTTCTGTAAATGATCACAAACCGATATGACAGCGACACTGCCAAAGCAAATTATACCTTAAGGTTTGTCATCTGTGCAGCTGTGAAATTATCCGCCCATTGCTAATAAGGGAGCTGTTGGTAACTAGCTAATGTTCCGTTGGCTGGTAAGGGCTAATCACCAAAACACGTGTGAACAACTCCTGTTAGCAGCTCACAATTATTTAACGTATATCTTGGATGACTGTAGTTGGTAACGTGCTTTCATTTAGCGGACGATGGCTGGTATGTTTTACAGTAAACCTGATGGCGTTAATCTTGAAACGTGTTGAAACGCAGATTGTCACTGTGATCACTCAGAGTCAAGCCTTTAGGGCGACTGTCTTGCAAGCTTGTAACCATCGTCTGGAGACCATTAAGAAAAAGAAATGTGCATTTGGTCTGTGGCGAACCAGTCTAGTTATGTTGCAGCTTAACATTAAAGACTGTCTCCTTGTGTTCACAGGTTGAGCCTTCAGATACTATTGAAAATGTCAAGGCTAAAATCCAAGACAAAGAAGGTAACGTATTAGTGACAATTGCCCAGTTGATAGTGTTGTTCTGAGTGATCTGTCAAAGGACCATGGGGCTTGTAATAAACATGTTTCCATCATCAGGTATCCCTCCTGACCAGCAGAGGTTGATCTTTGCTGGGAAGCAGCTTGAGGATGGCCGCACTCTCTCCGACTACAACATTCAGAAGGTATAATCGAAGGAGTCCTCTTCAATTTATTGTTCTTTTGATGCACTTCTGGAATAGTGAGGCTTGCAAAAGTGCAGTTGATTTACACTGATCTTGTTGTGTTAACAGGAGTCTACCCTTCACCTGGTGCTGAGGTTGCGCGGTGGTGCCAAGAAGAGAAAGAAGAAGTCTTACACCACCCCCAAGAAGAACAAGCACAAGAGGAAGAAGGTCAAGCTTGCTGTGCTCAAGTACTACAAGGTAAGATGCTGATTTAATGCTGATGTAGCATTTGTTACACACCTACCGGTGCTAATTAAGCGTGGCTGTCCTAGTGTTACTGGATACTATTTTGTGTTTTATGAGCCTCATTTACCAATATCAAGAATTCTTAAAATTGTTCTCAATGTCGTATTAAACATTTAGATTCTGTTATATTTACAACTGATGAAAATTTTTAAATTATTTTGCACTCATCATTACCCAAGGGCTCTTATGTGAGTAGTGTAGTAGCCCTAACCCTACAAACATCAGATAAAGCATTGGTGAATATAAAAACTGTCAAAGTGGGTTTGAACAACAAATTTCTTTGTAGGAACAGTTGATGAATGAGGCCTATTGTTGGTGTTTGAGTTCTGAGCGTTTTGGAAATAGTTGGTTGTGGGGGGCTAAGTTTATATTTACAATTTTGGTTCTCAGGTAGAAATGTGTAATTCTTGTCAGTCAATCCCTTGAGGGAATGTTACTATATGTATTGTCATTCTGAGTTAAATTAAACTGACTAATGAATTACTTAGTTTAAACCTGTAGACAAAATTGTTTAATTGTAATAACTGTAAATATATGCAGCAGTTTTATCATATTTCCTGTGCCTCTACAGCTAAAACCCACTCATTTGTGAAGCCTAGGGTCATCTGTGTTCATGGCAGAAGTGTAATATGTGACTTGTCATTGTAGGTTGACGAAAATGGCAAAATCCACCGTCTCCGTCGTGAGTGCCCAGCAGATGAGTGCGGTGCTGGTGTCTTCATGGCCAGCCACTTCGACAGACACTACTGTGGAAAGTGCTGTCTCACTTACTGTTTCAACAAACCCGAGGATAAGTGATGAGATGGACTAGTCAAATAAACTGTTCACCACCCACTGTCATGTGTCTTGGACGTTTTTTTTGTTTTTTCTTAAAATAAACAATTACATGTACATAGATGCTTTTAGAGAATGTGGTATTCATTTAACAGTGTATTTATGCAGTTCCTCAGAAATTTGCCAGATCATTTTGTGTGAGAAGGAAAACTAGAAAATGTGTTTAATATGCATGAAAAATATTGAATCACTCTGGGAATATACCTAATGATTAAAGAGCCATGTCTTACACACTATGTGATGTAGGAAACGACAACAATGCACAATTGACTGAAGGACTACCACACAATACTCTGCAATGGGGGTTATGTTTTTTTGACCTGAACAGTTGAGCTAATAGCAATTAAGCTTCTTGAACTGCAGCACAGTTTCCTCTTACTTGTACTTGTGCTTCGTTGTAAACTAATGGACACAATTATTCAACTAATTTGAGGTAACCTAATACAACGTGGAATGTAGTCTACAGACTGAAGTGTCCTAGAGGCCTTTTTGGTACAGCCAACCACCGCGTACTCAACTGCGCATGCGCCATGGCGTAAGAGGAAAGGCGAAGAGCCATTCAAAATGAAATTGGTTATACAAACGACTCCGTGGTAGTCTTGTGGAAGATAACACTACGCTTTGTTAATTACTGCTTAGCTGAGAAGTTTGCAAGGAATACACAATGGGATCAAATGAACTTAGGAAAGACTTGGAGAAATATTTGGAGGAACTCGGAATCGAGACAGTTTCGGTTGACCATCCAGAGGTAAGTCACTGTAACTTTCAGTCAAATCGTAACATTACCGTTTTAGTCATATTGCACCCAGCGTTTCAGTTTAAGGGACATGGCATAGTTATCACTCTGACAGGTCAACTAAAACATTAGAATTTTGCATAGTCCTGTTGTCTTTTTCCGCGTCGAGGAAGACATGACACGTGTGAAATGTGAAATAAATAGGATTGTCCACCAGAGGTCGCAAGAGCCTTGTGGAAAAACAGGGGCAGGCAGGGCTGTTTTGATTTGGCCTGCACGATGTAGATGAGCCAGATGTGTTAAGCCACCCCTGACCCCGTGACCAACATGCGAACAAAGAATTAAATGATCTCGTTAATTAACTATTGTCAAATTAATTATTAATATTGATATCATTTCTACTAATATGAAAGCCGACCTATCCAAGGAAACAGTTTACTCTGAATTGTCCTCATATCTGAACTATGAAATTTACAGTAAAATATACAAGTTGAGTCTAAGGAATGACTGACTAGAGCATCTCTAATGTCTTTTTCAGGTGTTCACTGTAGAGGAAATGATGCCCCATGTTCAGCACCTCAGTGGAGCAGTCACCAAAAACCTCTTTCTGAAGGACAAGAAGAAGAAGAGCTTGTGGCTGGTTTCCACGCGCCACGACCGGCAGGTCAACCTCAACGACTTGGCCAAGAAGCTCAGCTTGGGTAGTGGAAACCTCCGCTTTGCTGATGAAGCCATCATGGTGGAGAAGCTAAAGGTGGGCCAAGGCTGTGCCACGGCCCTCGCCCTGTTCTGTGACAAAGACCAGAGTGTCAAGTTCGTCCTGGACAGTGACCTGGTAAATGGGGGCCATGAAAGAATCTACTTCCATCCCATGACCAATGCTGCTACCATGGGCCTTAAACCAGATGACCTGATGAAGTTCTTAAAGGAAACTGGACATGAACCTGTCCTTCAGAGTTTTGATTAACCATCACAAATTCGTAGATTACAAATCTGATGCCAACTGATATGATCAGGTCTACACGTGGGCTGAATCTCAATGTGTCCCCTAAACCCTTACAGACTTAACTGGCATTAACCAACTTCATAATTGGCTAATTCATGTCAGTTAAGGCTTTGAGTGTTCAGGCATGGGAGGTATTGGATTTTAACCACAAAGTCTGTTATGAAGTGTTTGAACACCCTCTACAGGTGACTTTATTGCTGTCATATGGACTTTTTATGTTGTGCTACAAGCCTTAATACATTTTTTTTTCAATCGCTAACAAGTATTAACCTGTACTTAAAATACCTTTTCTAAACACTTAACACAGCAACAGTTTTCTTATCAAAGGCACATTTTGTTAACAAAACACAATCTGGCTCAAAATCAAATAATTCTACTGAACACTAGCTTGTGTTTTCTTTACACAGTGAGTGTAGGATGGAATTTCTGAAAATATATTCATTTTCATGTATTTCAAATCCACAACTTCATAGACTACATTGACTTCAAAACCCCAGTTCTATTTACTAACAGTAACCACCAATTATATACCAATCTGTAATCACTTTTTTAAAAACCACTTAATACAACAAAACATCAGTCTGTTGCCAACACCTGTCAACCTATCCAATTGCAATTGAAACTGGAGGTGGTTTGTCTATTTTTCCTTTTCTGTTTTTTCCCCAATTATCTGTTCAGTGTTCATTCAAGAATTATTACCGATGTTACCACTGTGCTGCTGTTATAACCTACCAAAGCTGCTGCTGAACTAAGGGTTTTGTACAGTATCTAAGGTTATGGACATTACATTTCCATTTGTGGCACGCTGTGATGTTTAAGCATTTGTAAATAAGCCATACAACATATATAATTTTGGTGTTGCCATGATCCTGTATGTAAAGAAAATGTAAACACTATAGAAATGCATACATTGACTGCATATAGTGTGAAAAGAACAAGAAATGTGTCAACCGTATGGCCAGGACAGGCCGATGGTGTGCAAATTGTATTTATAGTTTTGAAAATGAGGCTGATGATCTGACAAAAGCTTGATAGCGATTGAAAAAAATTAATATTTCTTTTGGTGTTGATCCGTTCCCCATTTGAATCTAAGCCTGATGAATGAATGGTGTTGGTTTTAGGTGAATTGGTCATCTTCCCTCATGTAATGTTTCACATGTAATTTGCTCAGTCAGAACAGCAATAAATGACACACAGGAGCCTCATGAGTTTATCACATCAAATGGATTTATGCAAAAGTGGAAAAAGGAAGCAAATTCTAGTCACGGTCACAGTAATCGTTGTCACATACATACAGAAAACAAACACACACACACACACATTGAACTACCCCCCACCCCAGAAGGTCAGAGCTCGCTGCACCTTGTTTGGCACACACACACACACGCTCGCTCTCTCACACACATACACGAACACACAGACACACACACACATATACATGCTCGCTCGCTCACACACACACACACACTGCGTCCACTTCACCCGCAGCCAGATGTGAATGGCAGCTTCACAGAAGGGAGGCGATCATTTTGGCATCTCAATGACACAGCTCAAGTCTCTGCCCACACTGATTGGAGGAAGGGTGATGTGGGGAGCGGGGCAGGGGAAGGGGAAGAGGGGTAGTTTGTGTTGATTGTATTTTTGCTCCATGCAGAATGTGGTCGACCTTGTAGTCCGTGTTTACATGCGCTGCTGTTGCTGCCGCCGTCACAGCGGCCTCTGTGCAGGTTTCTGCATAGGCATCCAATGTGCCCCTTATTTCTAGAGATGTACTGAACGTTTGAATATGCATGCGCATTGACAAAGAGTGGCTGGCAGATTGCAAGAAACAAAATGAACAAAAAAAGAAGTCCAGCCTTTTCAAGTCACACAGAGGGTCTCAGTGGTCCCCTCAGAGTCGCCTCCCTGCTCACTCGTTAAGACTCGATGGAGTGAACATTGGCACCAATACACTGGTCCACTTCAGAGTGCAGTCTGTTTGAACCATAGCAGTGCAATAGGTTAAGAGGGGCAAAAAAAGAACAAATTCACTATAGGTTAGGAAAGAAAGAAAAAGAAAAAGAAAAAACAGCTGCGA
The DNA here is from genome assembly GCA_015244755.2 of Tenualosa ilisha. NCBI lineage: Eukaryota > Metazoa > Chordata > Actinopteri > Clupeiformes > Clupeidae > Tenualosa > Tenualosa ilisha. The sequence goes on along the minus strand of PYXC01002777.1, from coordinate 1,036,555 downwards.
TAACACTTCTTTCTTGACGTCGGCTTTTGTTTCCTTGATTCAAGGAAAGGGAGGAAGTTTTTTTGTTTTGTTTTGTTTGGAAGGATTCTTTACAGACAGGGGAGGAGGGGTGATGTTTTTGTCCTGTTCCATTTAAAACACATATACAATCGATTCTGACTGAAGACCATCTCAGTAGGCCAACGTTTTACTGGCTTCAGATTGACAGCTTGAAGGTCACTTTTCTCTCTTGAGTCGGATGCAGATGAAACAGTGATAAGCACAAGAGAGGGAGAGAGAAAGACAGGAGCAGAAAAACGAGGTTAGAGAGACAGAGACAGAGACAGACAGACAGACATGATGAGAGAGAAAAGCCAGAAACACACATATAAACAAACAGACAGGAGCAGCTTGCATGCGCTGGGTGGTTTGGGGTGGAGGGAGCAGGTCTGGGCTGGGTACAGGTCAGCCATAGGACGTTAGCCATGCTGGACTGAAGACACCCTGGGACACGGACTGTAACCCGATTGGGCAACAACCCAGAGTGTAATTTCAAACACCCCCAACGCCAGGAAGAAGAGAGGAAAGGATGGATTGATCATTGGAGAGAAAAAGAAAGAGAGGAGGAGGAAGAAACAAGTCTGCATTGGGGCGACTGGAAAGCAGGAGAGGTCCATGGGAAGGAGGGAGGGAGGGAGGGCGGGAGGCAGCTGCCAGTAGGCAGCACTGTATACGCGCCCCGAACCAGCGTGGATTGGCCTTTCCACAGTCAGTCACTTACTGGAGAGGGACAGCCGGGACAGAAGCAAGCTCGTGCAGCACAGACATCTGCTAAAACTGCGCTCGGGGGAGTTACCATGGAGATACATCCCCGAAACCCCACCTCCCCCCCATCCGTTTTGTCTGGTCGCTGTTGTTGTTTTGGACACTCACCACTCTGGCTCGGGAAACAAATAGCCTCTTGGCTAATGTTTAGGAGCTTTGTTTCTCTCCAGTTCTGCTTTTTGACTTTCTGCAATCCTGTAACACTTCCACATCTGCGGAACAAAGGCATGTCAAAGTTTAACTGGGTAAAAGCGCTAAAAGTTTTCTTCTTTAATAGATATTTATGTATGTACACGATAAATAGGAGCTGCATTTAATGATGCAAGTGATGCCTGAAAACAATTTGAAATAAATAAAAAAGATACTACACTACACAAACTACACTAGCACAATGACCTCTTACTGTCCAAACGCTCCCCTATCAGAGCAATGTCTAGTTGAATTCACTAACTGTAAGTTAATATGCATTTGGCAATGAACATTAACCGCCCTTAAAACTGAGCCACAAGCATCACCACAAGTGTACACAGGCGAGTCATTACAAAAAAAAAGGATGAACTCCCATTTTACCCTTCCAATGCTACATTCAGGGAACACATGGACGACATTTTGTACAGCCAACAGAACAGTTCTGTTCATAAATTCCAGACTGGCTTCATCAAATGTTGTAGCCTACTGGATTGTGTGTGTGTGTGTGTGAGTGTGTGTGTGCATGCACGTATTCGTGTCTGCACCCAGGCCATTTTCATAAATGATTGCCCTCCACACTGATTATATTTTTTCTGAACACAGACAGCTCAAGTGCAACCGCAACAGCAAGGGGACAGAAACAAAAAGACAGATCATCAGGACAACCCATACAGCACAATTAAGGGAGACCAAGGATTCATTTTGATTTAGTTAATCAAAATGATTTAGTGAATCAAAATGGAGAGTCAAGATAAACACAAAAAACACCTGAAGCCATGCAGTGCAGTGAAGGGGCTCTGCTAACAGCCCTGCATAATATGTGTAAAAGGTTAATTATGTGTTGGATGACAAAAAGGAAATAAAAAAGATTTTTTAGATACAAGATACACATCCCACACACCCCAAAATAATTACATAAACTAAAAGCTGTCTGGAAAGCTTTGGAGAGAATATTACTCCAACAACAATTAATAGTCTGAAAGGCCAAGTCATATGATACAGAAGAGAAAGTTCACAAGCTATTTAGCTTGTTCAATCTGCTCCAAAATAGCCTTTCCTAGGACATACCATCAAGGGAGCTGTTCTACAAGCCTATTTGCTTAATTTAAATGTCAAAAGTAGCACAGTTCCGACTAAGTTTGGCAACATGAGCTTCAAAGGGGTGACATTAAGGGGGACTTGGAAGAGTGTTACTTCTGCTCCGTTTCCATCCTGCTTTGGACTCTTCTAAACTTTTTGTGAAGAACTTCTATTCACACCAAAACACATTGTGAAGAGAGAAAAAAAAAACAAAGCAAAAAACAAATGAACAACAAAGGACTTGAAACAAAAAACAAAACAAAACAAAACACTTAGGACCCAAGGGGTTTTTACAATGGCAATCATGCAAACAGGGAACAGTTTCTGTAGGAGCCAGACCAGACAAGGGAGAGACCGATTAAACAGTTAAAGGCTTGTCAAGGGGACACCCACTGGATTTAGGAAACACCAAACCAAAGGGGAAGCAGTAGTGTCATGAACTTGAGTAAGTGAGACAAAGTGGAGGACAACAGCAACAAAAGAAAAGAACAAAAACAAAACCACATGATTGGGTTAAAGCAGTCATGCAGAGGTTGCACCTGAAATGACACACGGAAGCAGGGCCGCAGCACACCCACATTTACACACAGCCATACTCATACCACAGCGATTGGCTGTCATCTGAGCTCATGGAAGACGATTGGTCAGCGCCAATCACATGACTTGCACCGTCGCCCTCCCCCTCAGGCTTACGATTGGCCGAGCCGGCGGAGTTCAGCTGCCCGTTAGGCTGGCCTGCTTTGGGGTTGGCTTTTGGGGGAGGCCCGCTGATGTTACTGACCAGCGAGGTGTTGAGGGAGAGAATGGCCTGGTTCTTACCACTGCCCGTGAACACCGGCTCGCTAAAGATGGAGTCCATGAAAACGGAATCTACGGTGAACGAGGGCCCCAGGAAGGCCTCCAGGCTGGACAGCTCGGGCTCCTCGGGGCCCAAGGCAGAGGTGTGGCCAGTGCAGGGCATGCTGGCAGACTTGGGCAGCGGAAGGGGGGCGGCGGGGGTGCTGGACAGGTGTGGAACGTGAGACTGAGAGTGTGGGCGCGGGTTGTTCTGCAGGGGTTGGTGGTGGTGCTGGTAGTGGTGGAGGTGGTGGTGGTGGTGGTACTCACTGGGCTCGCCGGTGGGCGCGGGCCGCGGCGTCTTGGTGGACACCTTGGGCGAGGGGTCGACGGAGACGGGCTGCCGGCTGTCCTTGGACAGCAGGTCGTGGATGCTGGTCCGGCGCGTGGTGCCCTCGGCCGTGGAGATGACGCTGCTGGCACGTGGTAGGCCGGCGCCGGATGCCCCCGACGACGCTGCCGAGTCCAGCCGCTCGCACACGGACACCGCCTTACCTTGCGACGAGAGGCTGGACCGAGGGGCCGTCGTGCCCTTCACCCGCGTGCTCTCCGCCTTGCGCAGGCTGGGTCGGCCCGCTCCTGTGCCAGCACGGGACTGGCCCGCGTCTCCTCCGGAACTCGTGGCCCGACCGCTGGACGAGCGCAGGATGCCCCGGCTCTTCACACGCTCCTTCTGCACATGCTCAGTACCGCCCGACAGACGCGGGGAATCCACCGTCAGGTTCTCCTGGCTGCCCGACTGCAAGATGCACGGATAGACGGGACACAAACACACACACATGAACAGACAAAACACAGCGGGATGGACGGACACACACAAACACGCGAAACACAGTGGAATAAAAAGACACAAATACACACAAATACACACACACACACACACACACACACACACACACACAGATCATCATTACTATCATAAACTCAAGCCACATGAAACTACATCTGGCACGATGGGAGTCATCTAGTCACCTCCGCGGGTTCTAGACTCTCATCCAGGAACTGCTGCAGAGAGACTACCTCGCTGCCTAGGGAGCCACCCTTCCTGCGGGCCGCGGTGGATGCGGACGCCTCTGATGGGGCCTTACGCAGCTGGAGAGGGCTCTGGTGGGAGGATCTCTGTGAGGCCGGCTGCTGGATGGGGCTGCTGCCGCTGGAGCCCATCTCTGTGTCCAGGCTGAGGCTAAACTCTCCGCTGCTCTCGCTGTGAGGTCGGCTGAGGTTGCCGTTCAATGCCGTGACTGCTTAAAAAAAAGAAGTCAGAAGAATCAGGGTCAGAATGAGTGGTAGTAATACAATGGGTAGGGTAGCAGTAGGGCAGCCTACACATACGCTTAGGGTCGGTTTCTCCTACATGAGTTAAACCTGGTCCTGGACTAAAAAAAGACTTGAAAAATCTGATGGAATCTTTATTGATAATAAGCTTTAAAGTGTAGATGTGTCTATGTTAAGTGTCTATGTGTCATGGGTGGAAAAACAATACAGCATTAGCACAATTATCTCAGCTTGCCCATTTCTAAAATCAGAGTATTGGGAATAAACAAACCCAACCAGAGCACCAAGGAACCCAGTCAACCAGAGGGCATGCAGGACAGTGCCAATGACTGTGTGTTTTAAACAGAAATGAGGGGGGTGAGGGGTAATTGATATTGGGCACGCACGCACACACGCACGTACACATGCGCGCACACACACACACACCACACACACACACACACCACACACATTAGTGGTGGACTCGGGTAGAGTGTCTGTACCTTTGGCGTGGAGAAGAGAGGAGAAGGAGTTATTAGAGTTAATGCTAGTGCTGCTGGTCCTGCTACTATGGCAACGGACGAGTCTGCAGGCTGGACAGGGATGAGATGAGATGGGGCATGCAAACACACAGATACAGACACGAACACACACACAAAAACAAACACCCACACACACACACACACACAGCATGAGAGTGAGTCACACAGGGGCAGCAGATGGCACGAGGCAGGCGGCACGAGGCACAGCGCCATGTTTGGATCCACACGCCCAGTGACAGACATGAGTGGTGGGGAGGAGGAGGAGGAGGAGGAAGAGAAGGAGGGGGAGGAGGAGGAGGAGGGGGAGGAGGAGATCCTTCTGGAAAGAAGCCTGGAGGTTACAAGAGGGGGGTGGTTATGAGAAAGAGGAGGAGGAAGAGGAGGAGAAGGAGGAGTGGTCCAGTGGGGGTGGGGAAGGCTGTACCAATGAACCAATGGACAGGCAAGGCGGGATCTTTGGAAGGAACAAGGGAGAGGGAGGCGGCCCATTATAAAGCCATAAACAGCCAGAGATCTGTGTTGAGAAATCAGTTTGGAGGACACAAGTGGAGGAGTGTGGAGAACGGCTCACCCAAATTACCCAACACACACACACACACACACACACACACACACACACACACACACACACACACACACACACACACACACACACCACACACACACACACACGCGCGTACACATAGTTCGTTGTTGCGAGAGAATTGTCAGTGGAGAAAAAAAGAACAGTAAATATGTATGGTGATGGGACACATTGGAAGAACTGACGACAGTGCTGAGATGTGATGTTCTGTTTCGTGACAGGTTAATGGCATCCTTGTCGTGATTGGCCCAGAACCCAAGCCCAAGCGTGGCGGAGGTGAGGTTAGTGCCCAGTGGTAGACGGGCATGCGGGCGAGAGCCACTTACTACTACAGATGTTACAGGGCACTCTGCACATGGTGGAGGAGGCCTGGGAGGATGAGGAACACTGCACCTTGGCCCTGCTCATGAGCGGCAGGCCTGCGCGAGGCAACACACAACACCTGGCTGTGACAAAACTAGACTTCCCTTACGCAGCGCACGCACACACACACACACACACACACACACACACACACACACACACACACCACACACACACCACACACACACACACACACACACACACACACACACACCACCACAGACACTAACCTATTGCACTACCCCACCCTCACACCCTCCAGCACACGTTCACACACACACGTACGCACGCATGCACACATGTGTGCACACACACACACACACACACACACACACACATACACACACACACACACACACCCTGCTGGCTACACAGGTGCTGTCAAACTTCATCTGCCTTTAGCCACAAATAATCCAAAGAGGCAACTGATTTTTGACTGCAGGGCTGACAGCACAACCTTTACAGATGGGCCACGCAGACAGGCAAGCCCCCCTGCCTCCCTGTGGGTGTGCAGCAGAGAAGCACCTCTCTCAGCAAGGACACACTGTGCTTTTGTCCCCATGTCCTGCTGGCTTCTGATGTTCACTCAGCTGACACCTCCTGAGCCCGACCCTATGCAGCCTCTGTGTGTGCTGACTGACTGCTCTACCGATTGCAAACAGAAGATCACGTTTTTGGACATAAAGGAAGTGAATTTTCTTGACTAAATCGAAATACGAAGCTTTGTCATCATAAAATTGGGGGCCAGTCAGGAAGGGTTTGGAATGGAGACTGATGAACACACTGCACTTACAAATGAACAGGATAAATTGAAGAGCCAAAATGGTCATGGTGCTGTTTACTAACAGTCAGCACATGGTGTGGTGTGGCAGGCTAATTAGCACGTCTAGAAATATGCTATTTGTCAGTGCTTCCACAGCTGGGGAACTTCATAGGGAATGGCCTGGCACTTGTGCACTTGTGTATGATTGTGCCTTTGACACGTTCACGTTCATGTCTGGAGTGTCATTCTTACCTTGCCCTCGTGTTCCGCTCGGGTCATCTGAGGACGCCGGGGTCACGTCCTCACAGGAAGCATTTTCTATGGGTGGGGGGAAGGAATATGTTTAATAAGAAACACCACTAACAGAGCTTTACACATGACACAGTCAATGGTTAGGAGTTAAAAATGGCTTGGCTTAAACAGACCAAACACAAATAAACAAACAAACTGTAAGGCAGCAAAATATAGCTGATTTTTTCTTCATAAATAAACAGATGCAAAAATACTCGTTCACACATAAACTACAGATGTTTGTGACAAAAACAGACACAACAAATTCCCCAACTGTACACAGAGAGTCAGTACTTGTACTAGTCTAAACCAGAGGTTCTCAGTTTTTTCATAGTGAGTGCCACTGTGGTCAGTAGTCTACCTTTGTTCTTCTGCTTCTGTTTGGCCCTGTGCCCGGCGGGCAGGCTGAGGGTGGCGTAGTTGATGGCGTTGGTGGAGTAGGCCATGGAGCCCAGCTCCTTCATGCGCTGGCCCCCAGGGGCCGACTCCTCCGGCCCATCCAGGTTGTCGGAGCTGCCCGCCCACTGGCCCCCAGCCTGGGCCATGGTCTGGAGCAGGTCATTCATGGCTGGAGACGGACGGACAGGAAGGATGGAAGGACAGATTAACTGGCTGCTTTGCCTCACAGCACCACAGTGTCCCCAGTCTTCCTACTATCCTCCCAATATAAGGGGGCTGGAGGGGAACACAGTGGGCATAGATAGATAGATAGATGGATAGAGATAGATAGATCGATAGATAGATAGATAGATAGATAAAGATGGAGAGATAGATAGATAGAGATAGATGGATAGATAGATAGATAGATAGATAGATAGATAGATAGATAGATAGATAGATAGAGAGAGCGCGCAGCGGGCGGTCATGCAAGGGCCTCTCGCGTGTCACGCCAATGGCCTGAGACACACAGCCATGTCAGTGGTGGCATGCACAGAGTAGAAATGCAGTCGCATGACTGAGATAGAGAGAGAGAAAGAGAGATAGAGATAGAGAGAGAGAGAGTGTTCTGGAAGACTCAAGAATAACTGACAGAAACACTTTGAGAGAGAAAAATATACTAAAAGAACGCTGAAAAACACCAAACTATTTATGACACGAAACTGACCAAAACAGAATGAAGTTTTCAAATACAACACTATAAAAGCAAAGAATACTAAAATACTAAAACCAAATTAAAACTAAACTAAAACCGAATACTAAAACCAAATGAAAGAAAGAAAGGAAAGAAAGAAAAGGTAGATAAAAAGGGAAAAAGAAAGAAAGAAAGAGGCAGAAAGACACAGTAATATAAGAGTCTGCACACTCCATTTCATTTCCAGCATAGTAGCTGAGTGGAGAGGAGGACAGAGGATGCAGTGAGTCTGTGGTGGTGGTGGTGGTGGTGGTGGTAGTAGTGGTAGTTACTGGACGTTAGCCATGCCTGCCGTGCAGCAGTGACAGAGGGCGAGAGATGGGATATGCCACTGACACCCCACACACACACACACACACACACACGCACACGCACACGCACACGCACACGCACACGCACACACTACAAGCAGAGATGGGGCCAGAGGCACAGAAATCACAGGCCGCACAGAGATCACAGGCCACACACACATACACACACACTCACAAACGCTCAGAGATGGCACACAGTACACAACACCAATGCCTGCCTGATGGTTGGTACCTGTATAGCTACACACAAAACAACACTTACGACTACGCGTTAGGGGACAGTAAACTACAGTTAGTTAGCTACTGAAGGCTCCGGGTTAGAGGTTAATAAAAATGGCTTCTGTATGGACATCTAAGGTTAGCGTTGCTACCAACTACACTCTACTACAAGGCTAGTTTCTTCCAGGAGTTACAGGGGAATGCTAATATTGATTAAATGACAAACACACAACTAAATTGCTAGCTTATGTACAGTTTAGTCGTGGGTATCTCCACACTCTGTGTGTGCACATCTCTGTGAGCACTGGGTCATCCTCAGTTAATCTGCAAACACATGCGTTCGCTATGCAAAACAATACAGGGAGGTTTGCAAGGAGGTTACATAGCAGTGCTAAGTGAGGTGCATTAACCGTGAGCTAAACGGAGATGAACTCTTTTGGCGAAAATATAAAAAAGACCTGAGCACAAGAAAGGCTAAAATAGGAGGACGAAGAAGGAGAAGAGGAGGAAGAGGAGGAGGAGGAGGAGGAGTCGGCGGCAGGCACAGGCCACAGGGAGGGAGCGGGGTGGTGGAGGAGGAGGAGGGTGGAGGAAGGCTAGACTGCCAGAGATCTTACACATGGACCGGCGGTAGATGGCCTTCACTTTGTCTTTATCCTTGGGCCTGTTCCTCATAAATGGCAGCCG
>PYXC01002777.1:932500-1025000 GCA_015244755.2 Tenualosa ilisha | reverse complement strand
CGGAGCCCACGGACGAGCTGTCCTGGCTGTCCAGCGGCAGCACGGACAGGAAGCCCTCGCCGGAGTCGGAGCGTGTGGGCGTCAGCGTGAGGGAGCGCATGCGCTCACGGGCCTTGGGTTTGATCAGCTTCTTCATCTTCAGGGTGATCCAGTTGCCCCGCCTGGAAAGAGAGAGGGATGGAGAGAGGGATAGAGAGAGGGGTAAGAGATGAGGGGCGAGGGTGGACAAAACAGAGAGAGAGATGGGGTTTCCAAAAGCTCAAATGGATCCAGTGGAGGACATTTAAGTTGCAGCCTGAGACTTTGAGAAGCATATTAGAAATCAATAGCCTCTTAGCACACGCACACACACGCACACACACACACACACACTCACACACACTAGTTTACACACAAAATCATGCAACACAGGCAGGGACAGATGAGACAGACATCAGCATCAATGGATAAATGAGCACTATGCCACATCCACATCATTTATCACACAGATTTCACTCATCATTTAAGGTTCGCAGTGTTTCCAGTATTTAAAAACTCCATAGGATTCTATTTTCATTTCACTATAAACCATAAACAGTTTAAAAGTGTTTATCTGGGGGTAGGATGAGAGCACAGATAATTGCATGTGTAACACTGCAGGAGTTTAACATGCAGAGAGGTGAACACACACAACAAACAAATACCTGCTAATCCAGGCTCTGAAACATGATCACAAAATTACCCAATTACTTACAGTCTGACACAAGTCTGAAAAACAGCACTCTAATCAAGGGCAGTGAAGATTAAACTACACACCGATTTTTATTCTAATAAGAAGACTTCAGGATCACAGATATTAATCCAGGTACTCCCACACTCTCTCAACACACGCAGAACACAAACACACACACAAACACAAACAAACACACACACACACACACGCACACAAACACTTGCTCTCATACACACACAAACACACACATGCATGCACAGAAGGAGTATTAAAGATGTGATGCAGTGAGGCTTTGTTAGGTTTAAGGTTTATCTTCTACCATCTGCTGCTTCAGGCAATGAACAAGGGGGCCTGTGCCTGTTCACGGGCAGCTGCCGGGGCTAACGGTGCACATATGCTTACCTGCGTGGGGGCGAGGGGTCATAGAACTTGTACTGGTCCATGATCTTCTCCTCCAATTTCTCCTTCTGTCTCCTCAGCTCATTCAGTTTGTCACTGTGCCAGGGGCAAGAGGGAAAGAGAGAGAGAGAGAGAGAGAGAGAGAGAGAGAAAGAGAAAGAATAAGAGAGAGAGAGTAAAGGAGGGAGGGAGAGAGCGAGAGAGAGAGAACAAGAGAGAGAGAGAAAAGGAGGGAGGGAGGAAGAAAGAGAGAAAAGGAGGGGGGGAGGAAGAGAGAGTGAGAGAGAGAGAAATAAAGCAAGAGAAAGAGAGAGAGAGAGAGAGAGAAAGGGAGGGAGGGAGGAAGAGAGTGAGAGAGAAAGAGAAACAGGAAAAGAAACAATGAAAAAAAGAAGAAAAGACAATGGATTTGACAAGCAGTTACATGTTAAATACATGAACAATACTCAAATGATGCCCAGTAGTGTAATGAAATCAGGGTATTATTGGCGTAACAACACAACTGTGGGTGAAGGGCTGTGGGTCGACTGCAGTGTGTGGCATCAGTCTGGAGCCCATGAGAGAACAAAGGCAGTGAAGAGTCCCCAGTAATAGCTGGGATTTCTTAATGTGGAGCTGCATGAGGCTGTGGGTTTGCTGCTCAGGTTGAATAATGGGGAAGCTGCCTACATGTACTGCCGTTGCTCCACATGGAACAGGTCCTTGCTCTCCATGGTCTGCTCTAGTAGGGTGCGGTTCTGCAGCATCAGGGTCTGGATCTGGTCAAGCAAGTGCCGGTTCTCCTCCTCCAGGTTTCCCTTCAGCTGACTCAGGAGCTGTGGAAAGAGGTGTGTGTGGAGGGGGGGGGAGGGGGGGAGTGGGAGGGGGGAGTATTAAAATCAGTATGTATGTCTTATTATTTTCATATCCATATGCAGTTAATGCCTTTATGTTTCAGCTAGGCCTGACTGAACTGTCTTTCCACATATGACAGGACTGCTTTTATTTCATTCTGATCCTGCTCTGTTCCCGTCTAACAGACAAGGTGGAATAGTATGGGAATAGTATAGTGAGTTCGGGAGACAGAAGATGTGCTTAGGATCATGAACTGAATATCATGCAAAACACATGTGGAAAAATGGATAATCCAGATTGTATAATCCACGGCCCAGCAGGAGCAGCTGGCTAAAACAGCCCGATCTGCCTGCCTGGGCCACACTGGCAGAACATGCCAAAGCTCACTCCATGGGGATTTGTGACTGCCTCCTATAGACAATGTCAGAATTCTGGCATGTTCACACATTCCTCCTGTGCATGTCTGTGTTCGCTGAGACCCATTTGCCTTAATAAATCACGCTCCACTCAAAAAGAATGTCAATACGTTCAACAAACTCAGCCTACACAGGCACTGTGGTGGCCTTATGGGTGAGGGTATATGTGAGCTTGAACTCTGCCTGAACTCCTCCACTGTCTCTGCTCTGGTTCCAGCACTAGCATAAGCTCTACTGCCTCATATTACAGCCAGTCGATGACTGGACAGAGTGCCTTATACATAAACACCCTGCAAGAGCAGAGGCTCAAACATCAATCAATGGGAGTCAAGGACACTGGAGTGTGGACACCAAAACATGGAGTTGCTTATCTCCAGTTCCTGCACAGCACGAGTGCACAGGAGAAACAGTTCTTCATTATTAACAGTTCGTGTATAGTGGAGGATACTGGGTGATGGAGTTGTTTACTTCCTGTTGCGGTTTGTTGTCAGGGATGTCAGGGAGATAGCAATCATAGCAGTTTCTCCACTGGCTAAGCCCTACCATAATGGCATGCTAGCTTTATTTGGTTCATGCTCTCATTCAAAGAAAACAGCTTCTGGCCAGTCTGAGTGGGGAGACCACAAGTTGTTTTGTTTGAAAGGAATCGGACGCTAGCCCTTTTTCCATCAGATATCTGAGCAAACTAACTTCCCCAAATCCACCTCTGCAAATTCACTTCAAAACAACTAACTTTTTGATGCTGATCTTTTTAAACTTTTACTGGAAGCTTCTAGAATATCTTCAGAGGAGTGTGGTGTGTGGTGGTGTGACGGTGACTTACCTCACACTGGTTGGTGAGTTTGGTGGAGGTGATGTCCAGCTGCTGGTACTGCTCTTTGAGTTTGGAGAACTCGGCCTCTAGGCGGGTCTGTTCCAGCTTGGCAGCATTTAGCTGGCTCTTCAGGTTCTTGTGGTCAGACTGCAGGCCCTCATTCTCCTTCACCAGCTGTTGGTAAGTATGATTGAGCCTGGACAAACACACAAAAAACACCAGACAAACTTGTGTGGTTAACGAAAGAGGAAAATAGTCGATTTATTAAAGGTCCTCTACAGTCGCAAAAAGTTCTAGTGTGTCGTTATGGAACACACACAAAGCAATGGGGTCTGGATAGAGGACAGAATGGATAGAATTTCACTTAATTACATAAAAACATTACCATCATATGGAGGAAACCAAAAACTTATTGTAACTTAACAACTCTGACACAGAATCTGCATGAAAAGATTTTTCCAGTTTCAATCTTTATTGACCCCTATTTTGAGAGGTCGAAGAGTAGCCCAGGAAGTACAGGTTTGAGTCCATATAGCACAGCCGAGTGTCCAGCCTCTCCTCATTCCTAGCCCATCCTCCTCCTCCTCCTCCTCCTCCTCTTCCTCCTGTACCTACCTGTCGTTCTCGTCCTTCAGCTTGCGGTACTCGGCGGCGGTGGCCTCGTGGTTCTTGTTCTCCGTCAGCATTTTCTCCTGTTCCACCTTCAGTGCCTTCTCCAGTTCCTCCAGCTGGTCCTTCTGCTTCAGCAGCTGGTTGTACCTGTGAGGGTGGCACAGAAACACATGAAAGACAACCCGATGCTACCTCAGGTGACGTCTCTGGGTACAGCACTGCACGGCACAGACTTATAACATGTGTGTCGATTTCAAAAGCTTCAAAACCTGCTACTATTTTGAAGTTTTCTTTTTACACGTTTGTAAAAAATGCTACAGCAAATGTAAACAAATCAATAGAAAGTACAACTAGAGCTACAGAAAAAGAACGTATGGGCTAAAGAGAAAGTTTCTACCCTCAATCTATTTGTATATCAGAGATCTGTGCTTGTTGGAGGACCCAGATATTATTACACCAAAAATGACAATGTTCAAGTAGGGTTTGATGAATATCGTCTAGCCACAAACCCAGTTCATATCTCTCACTGGGACAGTTACATGGTTATGTTCCTAAACCTCCAACTGCCCTGCAGGGCTCACCTGTCCTCCAGTTCGCGGTGTTGCACCTCCAGGCTCTTGTGGGCGCTCTTGAGGCCGCCGTGTTTGCCGATGAGGGCCTCGTACTCGGTGGCCTGCCGCTCGTGCAGAGCCGCCAGCTTCTCGTGGTCACGGAGCAGCTGCTCGTAGGTGGAGCGCAGCTCCTCACGCTCTCGCACCGCCCCATCCCGTTCGCTCTCCGCACTCGACTGCTGGCCCTGCAGCTGCGCAGTCTGCGCCATCAGCGCCGCGCTTTGAGAGTTCAGCGTTGAGTTCTCCACCTGACATGGCAACAGAGACAGACAGAGAGGACGACCTATAAGACACTAAACCTTTTTTTTTTTTTTTTTTTTACAAAGAACTGAGACACTGCAAACACTATTGAGACGCTGAAAGCATTTGTATAGAGAACTGAGACAAAGAACATTTTGAGACAGTCAAAACATTTTTACAGAGAGGAAGACATCTGAGACACAAGAAGCTTCTTAAATACTGTACATTAAGGCCTGTTTCGGCCTTCATTTGACAGTATAGTGTAGAGTAGGCAGGAAATGAGGGGTTAGAGATAGGGGAGAGAAGCGAGATGGGTCTGATGCTACAGTATAACAGGCATAATGGGCACACTACTACGCTAGTACATCTGTACTGTAGAGTTGTGCCATCTGGGCTTTAGCCGGGCACCCGTGGCACACCAATCAAATTATGCCATGCTACAGCCCCCTGCACTGGCACTACAGCAGATTAGGGGCATTAAGGGGCAGGGTTCCATGAGCTGATGTATTTCTGACGGGCACATTTGTGCATGGTGCCAACTTGCACTGCTCAACAACACTCTTGCAGGGACTTTTTTTTTTTGCTGGCACTAATGGAAAGTGCTCGCAGCAGAAGGAAACGTGTAATTACTCTCTCGGGCGCAGCTGCAGAAGAGCTAAACTCCACAGCTAAATTTGACTAGACTTGACTCGACTCTGTGACCTTGTTTTTTTTTTTCTTCCTCTCCCTCTTGCTACTGCTTCCATACTGATGTTGGGACTGGATTTTACATGGGGGATTCCCTCTCCCATCACTCAGGCTTGACAGAGACCTTAATCCATGACAAGAAGTTTGATCTAAAAGTATTAGACGCAGCGAAGCAGGACGGATGGACTTGTGAGAGAGAGGGTTTGAGAGTTGCTAGACCTCCTCACATCAGAGTCAGCAGGCTTGCAGTGCATTTCATGTGATTTATTATTTCATAAATATCATTATTTTTTATTATTTATACATTTTCAATCCAATCCCCAACACCTCTACCTCTACTGCCTCTGTGCAGCTTCAGTTTCGTTTGTGTTTAATATAGCCATTTTGTATCAGGTGCAAGTTCCAGGGCTGTATGTGTGGGTGTGTGTGTGGCCATGACAGTGACAAAGTGTTGATTAGCTCATGTCAGCGCCTGCACTGGATGAGTTACGCTCAAGGAGAGGGGAAGCCCACAGGGAGAAAGTGAGCTGGAAGTCAGAACTGCAGTTTGTTAGAGAAACTATAGGAGAGACAGGTGGGGTTAGGAGTAAGGGTCAGAAAGACAGAGAGAAAGAGAGAGTGAGAGAGTGAGAGAGCAGGCTGGAAGTCATAACTGTAGTTTGTGAGTGAAACTGTAGTTGCTGGAGTCAGGACTAGGGGTCAGAGAAAGAGAAAGAGAAAGAGAGAAAGACAAAGAGAGAAAGAAAGAGAAAGAAAGAGAGAGAGAGAGAGAGAGAGAGAGAGAGAGAGAGAGAGAAGGCTGGAAGTCAGAGGTGTAGTTTGTTTTTGAGAGGGTACACTAAATGCTTTGGCTCAGGAGTAAGGGACCAAGGAAGGACAGAGAACGAAAGAGAGAGAGAGAGAGAGAGAGAGAGAGAGAGAGAGAGAGAGAGAGAGAGAGAGAGAGAGAGAGAGAGAGAGAGAGAGAGAGAGAGAGAGAGAGAGTGTAAGCTTTCCATCAGACCTGTAGCTTGGCATTCTGGGTCTGCAGGGTGGTGTTGTTCTCCTGCAGGGAGGCCGTCTGCCTCTGTAGAGCCAGTATCTGCGCCTGCAGGTTGCTGCTCTGGGTCTCCAGCTGCTTCAGCTGTGAGCGAAGTGCCTGCTTCTCCGCCTGCAGTGTGGCGTTCTGGAGAGCACAAACCCAAACACACATCACGTCAGCGGGGTCAACACAGCCAGCAAGTGACGCTGAAATTGCTACACTGGATTTAGACAGTGGTGTTTAGTGGGAGACACAGCTCTTTGATGTGGCTGACTGGGCTCACTCACATTCCTCTCCACCTCAATGAGGCGATCCTTGACCTTGAGCAGCTCCCGCGTCGCTTCCTGGCTCTCTTTCTCCCACTTGCTGAGCACCTGGGTGTCCTCCACGCCTCTAGAGGGCGAGCTTTGCACCATGCGCTCCTCCTCCTCCCTCTGGCGAAGGGCCTCATAGTTCTTCTTCACCTGGACACACCAGCACAGAATTCAATCAGAAACTTTAACTAATACAAGCAATCTACAGGTGCTTCCTACAACAGTTACTCCAATCACTATTATAGTATACTAATACAACTATCAACTATTCTTACATACATACATACATACATACATACATACATACATACATACATACATACATACACAAAAAATGCTCAGTGCTATTTTTACAGATTATTATGGGTATTTTCATGGACCTTTATTCTAGTAGTACAGGTAACAATCATATCTTTTCAACAGAACTTTTCCATCTGAATAGCATGTGCACGAGGATGGAAAGTAAAATGGTGCCAATCTTATCACTACTGGAGTTCCAGAGCAGCACTCACTGTTTTGAGCTCCTGACGCAGCTGCTGATTGAGGTTGGATGACTCCTGCAGTCTGGCCTCCAGGGCGGCGATCTTCTCCTCTTTGATCTCCAGTGAGGACTTGAGTGTGGACTCCAGTTTAGACTCCAGCAGTTTGTACCTGCAGGGATGCACCAGTGATATGCAAAGTGGGACTCAAAAAGGGGATTTCCCTCAGGGCCGTTAACCATTACTGCTCATGATGACTAGTATATGACCCAAATACATGAACAACTGCTGAATGCATATTAATGCTTCAGAGAAGCAATGACTTCACAGGAACACATTGAACAAATGAACTCTTAAGTTACAAAGCTATTACTTTTGGCTTTTATGACAATTCTGCTAGATCTGTAACCACGTCTATGCTTTTAGTTGACACGTGACTGTTGACGGTAATGTGGAAGCTCGTTTAGGGAAACGTTTTTGCATATTACCGGTCATCAGAGCTCTGCTCATCGTGCAGCAGGCGTTCCTTGTTGAGGCCGATTTTCTCCAGTTCGTGAGTCAGTTTCTCCAGGTCGTTGTTCATCTGCTGGGTCTTCAGTTTCTCGCTCACCAGTTCCTAGACCATAATCAACACTGAATGACTCACACGGCACTGACGCAATCAAACTAATGAGTGCTCATTAATGCTCATTTATAGGCGGGCTAATCTTTAGCCATTAATGTGGTGCTCGTCTAAGGCAGTTTATATAACATCCGTTTTGTGCCATGCTCAAATGCATCCAAAATAAACGAGTATATGTGTCTGATAATATTGGAATCATAATGATCTCATGCTTTAATGATCTGGTAACAATTTCACAAATCTGGCAATAATGAATATTATAACAGCGTTTGGACAGAAATAACGTACCTCTCTCAACGTCACCAGTGTCTTCTTGTCAATAGTGGCCTGTTTGACCATCTCCTGCTCTCCCTCTCCAGGTCTTTGACCCTACTACACGAGTCCTTCAGTGTGGTCACTTCCTTGTTGAGGACCCGATTCTCCTTCTCAAGGTGGGCGATGCGCTGGTTGTCATCATCCAGCTTAGAGTCCCTGATCTCGGCCTGCTGCTTCAGACGTTTGTTTTCTTTCTCCAGCTGTTTCTTGTCTTTCTCTAGCTGGGAGCTCTCCTGCTCCAGCACCTTGTTCTCCTGCTCCAGTTGCTCCAGGCGCTTGCTGGAGATCTTCAGCTCCTCCAGGCTGCGCTGGAGGCTCTGGTTTCGGCCTCCACGTCCTGGAGCTCCCCCTCCAGCTGCTGGATCTTGCGACTGCTGTTCTCCAGCGCCTTCTGCAGCCGCTGGTTCTCCGTGTCCAGGCCCTGGTAGCTGGCTTCCAGACGCTCACTCTTTTTGGACGAGGCCTTGAGCAGCTCCAGGCTGCGCTTCAACTGGCTCCTCTCGTTCTCCAGTTCACGGTTCTCCATCTCCAGCTGGGCGGCCTTGGCCCCCGCCGAACGAAGGCTCTCGGCCGCACGCCTGAGCTCCAGGTTCTCCTCATCCAGCTGCGCGTTCTCCTTCTCCAGGGCCTCCAGCTGGAACGCGGTTCCTCGCATTGTGTCCACCTTCTTCTTCAGCTTACGGCTCTCGGCCTCCAGCTCACCGTTCTCCTTCTCCAGCGCCTCCACCTTCTCGCAGGTGATGCCCAGCGAAGCCACGCGCTTCTGGAGAGTCTCGTTCTCACGCTCCAGCCGCTGGACCTCCAGCTCCATCTCCTCGGCCCGCTCGCCCTTCTCCCGGTACAGCTCCACATCCTTCCGTAGCTGCTTGCGCTCAAACTCCAGCTTGTTGAGCTTGCCGCTGGTCTCCTTGATGGACTCGTGCAGAACGCGGTTCTCCTTCTCCACGTCCTTGACGCGCGCCTCGGCGCCCACCTGCGACCGCTGCCGCAGAGAGGAAACAGTCTGGTTCAGGTGCTCGTTCTCTTGCTCCAGACCTTTCACCTGTACCAGACACACACACACACACACACACACACACACACACACACACACACACCACACACACACAGGGGATCAGCAGAGGGTTTGACAACTACACAAATGTGTGTGTTGTTTTTGTGGAGCAAAAACACAAGTGTTTTATTCTGTTAAACTAGCATAATGAGATGCAACAAAGACTATCCTGAATTTTGAATCGGGATCACATGGGCTAAATGACCAGTCACAACAGATTAAAATCATCTTTCAAAAGCAATGGTTTTCTCCAATGCCACTGAAAACCGTGGGCTAAATCCCAATGTCCACTAAGCCCTATACTCTAAAGGACTGAACTGGAATGAATTAACTTCATGATTGGCTGATTTGTGCCAGTTATGTCTTTGATGGTTCAGCCACTGAGATCAGCTCTATCGTGCCTCTAACGTCTTACTGTATTGTATTAAAAATATACACAAAACATTTGTATTTGTTAGATTAACATTACATTTTCTACTAGTGTTGCCACCATTTTACAGGTGCACATACTATTAGTATTATAAATAGCCTCACTATTTATTCACACTTTATAATCCATCATCTTTAGAGAATTTGTATTAACATTTGTAAAGGTGTGATCTAGAAAGTGTAAAAACCAACTAAACTAAAAGGACAAGTTGTAATTGGAGTAATAGGAACTATTCCTTGGAAGCTTAGTTGAAAGCGCGTGCACACACTAAGCATAACCAACAGTCAGTTCACTCCGACTGACACTCTGTGGTGTGTGTGTGTGTGTGTGTGTGTGGTGTGTGTGTGTGTGGTGTGTGTGTGTTTGTGTGGGACTGATTCCAACGGCCTTCACCAAGATGGCATGCCACAAAGCAACCACTCTCCAGTCATTTGTCCTTGTCCAACTTTCTGAATGAAGCCTTTCTGCAGAATCAGTTCAATCGTGTCTGTTCGTCATTTCCCTAGCCTGCACCTAGGGCCTCTTCCATACAAGGGCTGCGGCTCGCACAAAGACTCCCCTCTCTGCTGTAAATTCAATCCAGACACTTCCAAATCAGCCCTAATGCTATTTGGGGCATGTAGCATTCCGAATCCAATAAAACAAATATGTCCAGCCCTCTAAATCTCTTCCAGCACTGATTTGTTTTTGTTTAAAAAGCTTGCATGCTTGATTTCACTAAACAACGTCACAAATCACCCACGGGAGCATGCTGGACTGGCTTGGCCTGGTATGGTGCGTGCTGTGCTGTGTTGAGTTGAGTTGTGTTGTGTTGAGCTGTGTTGTGATGCTAAGCTGTGCTGTGTTGCGCTGTGCAGGGTGATGGATGCTGTACCTGTCTCTCAGAGTTCTCCCTCAGTGTCTCCAGGGTCTTCTCTAGCTGGCCCTTCTCCTTCATCAGGTCCGCACTCAGACCCTCGGCGCTCCGCAGAGTCTCCCTGTCTGCTTTCAGCTCAGCCTCCAGCTGCTCAAGCTGCGCACACACACACACACCACACACACACCACACACCACACACACCACACACACACACACACACACACACGCACACACACACCACAGGCAATCACATGCATGAATACACACAGAAACACCCCTTGTCATTATACTGGAATATGTTTAATCAATATACATAAATGCAATCACAGACCCAAACGCTCTTGCAACTATTACAGAAATGTATAGAGATATGAAAGATGATGGTTGTTTGCGACAAATATTGAAAGCCATGAATATATGAAAGCCATTACATAGATGTACGTCCTCTCATGCACACACATATGCATACACTCCTTCACTCTCACCACACACACACACAACAACAAAAAAAAAAAAAAAAAAAAAAATCAACATATCAAACACCAGAACAGGCAGGGGGAGGAGGAGGAGAGGAAAGGGGAGGGGAGGAGAGGTGAGGAGAGGAGGTCTCACAGCTGTAGCAAAGGCCTGTCATGGGTTCCAGGCTGCTACTGCTTTCTCCTCCCCCTCTGCCCTTTCTTCTTTTTGCGTTCTCCCTCCCTTTCTTCTCTCTCTCTTTTTCTCCCTCTCTCTCATCCATTCGTTTCTCCTCACTCACCATCTTCCCATTCCTCCTTTCCTTTCTCCCTCTAGGTCTCTCTCTCTTTCTTTGTTCCTTTCCCTCTCTCTCTCTCTCTCTCTCTCTCCTTGCTTCTCACTCTTTCTCTCAATTTTCTCCCACTCCCCATCTTCTTATTCCTCCTCTCTCTCTCTCTCTCTCTCCCTCCCTCTCCCTCTCTCTTCTGAAGAGGGCCCAGTGTGACTGGGGTAATTATCACTCTCTCTAGTCTCCTCCCCAGGCGAGGCGAGGCGAGGGGGCGGCAGCTAGCCCGTCTGGATTGGGTTCAATCAAAACGCTTTTCACTGCAGCTGTGGGCATTGCTCTAAACAAGCTAGCTTCACCTCAAAGAAATGCGAGCACACACACATGCACACGAACACACACACACACACACCAAATGATGCCACCGGTTACAATTTCAGTGTAGGCAGACAGCATTTTTTTAAGTTTCTGTTCATTTTATTCTTTTTTCTTTTCCCCCCTGTTCTACAGCTTTGTGAACTTGATGTGTGTGCCATTGAGAGAGAAATTGCAATTTCATGCTTTTTCATTCCAGGCTTAAAGCTAAGGCTTAGGTTTCTGAAAATAGCTGTGGGAGTCGCGAGCACTGAAGTCAGGAACACACGGAAATGATCCTCCAGCTCTACTTGTCTCCTTCATGAACCCAGGGTCTGCTGAACTAAAGAGCCAGCCATTGTGCATGAAAGACTGAGTAATGTAAACGTTTTAACGTATATATGTGTGTGTGTGTGTGTGTGAACATGCGTATTTGTGTGCACATGTTTGTGTATGAGTATGTGTGTGTGTATACTGTAAGTTTATGTGTGTGTTAGTGCTGATACAAACATGTATGTGTGCCTGTGCAGTGTATTAATGTATTTTGTATGTAATGTATTAGTGTGTGTGTGTGTGTGGTGTGTGTGCGAGTGTGTGTCTGTGTGTGTGTGTGCAGTGTGTGTGTGTGTAGGAGGCTCCAGAGAGATTTGAGAAGTATGGTGCGGGCGGGCGGGCGGCGTACCCTCTGGGTGAGCCTGTTGATCTCACGGTCGGCCTTGAGCAGACGCTCGCTGGGCTCATCTCCCTTCAGCTCCTCCACCGTCTTCAGCAGCGTCTGGTTCTCCATCTCCAGCTTCAGCAGGCGGCTGGACGTCAGCTCGTTCACCTCATGACCCAGAGACTTCTGAGGCACTGCACACAACCAATACACACACACACACACACACACAGCAGATATTCAATGAGTTATCTAATACACACACACACACACACACACACACACACACACACACACACACAGCAGATATTCAATGAGTAATCTAATACACACACACACACACACACACACACACACACACACCATCATGCATCACCACACATTTAATGACTCGGCTAAAATAACGACATGACAATACCAAATAATGTTGGACACAAGTGCTTATACCATCAGAGGACTGAGCAGTCAAACATCTATTGCCTACTGTTTCCCAGCACATAGACTCATTCCTTTAAAACAAACAATGGTTTATCCTGATTTAGGATCTGTGAACCTCATTAACAGCCCGTCAAAAGCAGGCTTGGCGCTAATCCAGCTTTCGCAGTCATTAGATATTAATTACAAGGATCAATCACGCGTGACTAAGAGAGCCGCTTGCCCGGCCAGCCCAATCTGTTGACTGGGGTTGAAGAGGGCAGGGCTGGTGCAGTGGGGCAGTGGGGCTCTAGGACCCTGGGGGATCTCAGGCTGTTACTAGGGAGGCTAACGCTAAAGCTAGAGCTAAAGTGTTGATTGTTTCACAGGCTAAGGACTTCTTGACTGGTAAACACTCAGTGGAGGGACCTGTTGTTGGCCTACATATATTTCACTATTTGTGTGTCATATTATATCATAAAAACATTAGTATGCAAAGTGGACTAAAGTGTCAAGTGCTGTACAAGTGGGCTACTCTGTCTTACTTTGTCATGTTATTAATGTACTGTAACAACTACTAGACTGGATGTATTTAACCATGCTGTTCTTTAAACAAACAAACACACAAACAACACATATACTGCATATACGTGTATACAGCTTATACAGGGGATTAAAAAGTTTGGGTTTGGCCCAGCCCTCAGCAGTAATTCTCGGGACCCTGCTGGGTGAGTGGGAGAGTGTGTGGGGGTGGGGTGGTGGTGGGTTCATTAAGATGATGTGTGTGCTGGAGGCTTTACCCTCGGTCAGCTCGGGGGTCTTGGAGAGCTGCTCTAGCTCCCAGCCCAGGTGCAGGGACTCGTCCATGCTCTGTTTCTGGGCCATCTCCAGAGTCAGGTTCTCCTCCAGCAGCTCCTCAATGCGCTTACGGTCCATGTCCCTCTCCTGGGAGGAGAAAATAAACACTAAATAAGCTCAAATCCAAGTTCAAAAATAAGCTACCAATCAAATCATCACACTAAAGCAGCCTCTTGCGATTCATGCTTCCATCTCCAGACTGGAGGCATCAAATGACAAATCAAAAACAAACAAAAGACAAGTGAAATAAACAAACAGCGTTATCCCCAAGAGCACTTTCTCCAGTGCTGGCAAATAAGGAATATAGTCACAATACAAATGAAAATAAAACTAACTATGCTAAATGGCTCACTATAAGTATTAGGTTCAACTGAGTGTAACCTGCAGGGCCTGCTAACTTTAGCCAGTATCCACACTCCCACCCTGCCAATGGTCCAGACTCCGACTCATGAATGTGTGTAAACACACTCTTAGCCAAAGCATACAACCGAAAAGGCTGACGCCGCACACAGGGGTATGTCTGCAACACATCTCCTTCTTCACCCTCCTCCCTCCCGCCGCTTTCCTCCTACTGAGCGTGCTCCGCTCTGTGCCTCACCATCTCCATGTCGTGAATTTTGGCCTTCAGCTGCAGGTTCTCCTTCTCCAGCTCGTGCAGCTTGTCTGAGCGCGCTCGGTTCCCCTCTAGCTGGTCCTCAAGCATGCTTTTGGTCTCCAGCAGCACCTGATTGTCCTCTTTCAGCTCCTGTGAGGAAAAACACACATACACACACAGAGCCATTATCATATAATTTGTGTTAAAAGTTTACAAAAAAAAGAAAATCCTTAAAGGAATAAATACTAAGGACAATTTGTGGGTCAAAATGACATTTTGCTTGTTACTGCTATAAGAGATTTCTGATCATACAGCAAAAAGTTTGTTTTAGCTTCAGACATGGATTCAGGCTTGGCAAAGGCACCAGAATAGAGATTTACAATCTAAACATGATCATCTCTTCCCCATGAGGCCGCATTACAGTGCTCTGTTCACAGGATGTTTACCTCCACCCTGGCTTTGTAGAACTCAATATCATGCAGCCTCTCCTTGTAGCGGCCAACTTCACTCTCCAGCTTGTCCACTTTAATGGCCTTCTCTCGCAGCGCGTCCAGCTCGTCCCGGTAGGCTCTCGCCGAGCGGGCGTCAGACAGCAGCTGCAGATTCTGATGGACACACAAACAAACAAACAAACACACACACACACAGGCATGCAAAGAAACAAACAAACACAAAATCAGTGTGTCTATATTTATATATATATATATAAGTCACATCACAGTCAAATAAGGGACCAACAACAGATCACATCTAGAGCTTCACACACACACACACACAGGCATACATGCAACCATACACATGTGGGCACATGCACAGCAGAAAAAAAGATCTGCTGTAGTAGGTCATATAGCATGCCCACAGATATGGGTGTGACTACAAACACATTAAAACTATGTGACCCTCGAACCAATCAGCAGAGCTTAGCAGTGAAGGCCCTGAGGGCCCAATGTGTGCCTGGCACACTACACAATACACACACACACACACACACACACACACACACCACACACACCCACACCACACCACACACACACACACCACACACACACACCATATCGTGCTCACAATGTTTACAGTAAAGGCTAAAAATACAGAACAGGGGTGTGCTTGTGTTTGCTGGCATCTGAGGATGCTAGTTATCAAACCTAGAATAGCTCAGCCAGTAATTGGCTAATTGTCTTAACAAGCCGGAGAAAATCGGACAGATAGGCGATAGTTTGATGTGTTGTGTAAGAGAGAGGGCTTCAGAGGAGATCCCTTAGAAGATGGCCTAGAATGCAGGGTGTTTGCGAGATGCTTGCGCCTGATTAAGCATGTGTGTGCGTGCGTGTGTGTACGTGAGAGATAGCAAGTGACAGAGAGAGAGAGGGAGGGGGATAGAAAGAGAGGGAGAGAGTAGGGGAGAGAGAGACAGAGAGAGAAAGAGAGAGAGAAAGAAAGGGAGAGATGATCTGAATGGGTTGGTTTTACCTCCTGCTGAACCCTCCTCAGCTCAGACTCCATGTTCTCAAGTTCCTGTCGGCAATCTAACAACTGCTCGCTCTTCTCCTCACTGAAACACACACACACACACACACACACACACAGTGACAGACCATTAGGCATTTTCCGACACAGAATAGAAAGTTAAAAGGTTGTCTTAAGATCTTAAAATTCTTATCTGCAATATTCATGGTTGTCTTCTTAGAGACTGCATTACCACTGCACTTAGGTCTGACCTCAGAGTCATGTACACACTGTGGGGCTTGCAAGATTCTGTTTTCAAAAGCTTGTTAAAACATAAAACCATTTAGCGCTACTACACCAAACTGCTAATACCAGACTGCTGGTATTAGCAGTTCCCAGCCAGTTGAAGGCCCTTTAGCATTCTCCTCTTTTATAAGCCATTGACAATACTGATCAGGATGAGCTTTGCATTAATGCCATCAGCAGATCTTATGGACTGCTCAACATGAGGAAAGACTTGTGGAGAAAACCCCTACAGAAGGGGAAGGACATTCCATTCCCTCCAAACTTTCAAAAGTGGGACAGCCAGTACATTTGGAGCAGAGCAGACAGACACACACACACACACACACACACACACACACAGCTGTACAAGAGATGCAAATCTCCCAACGGCTGAGGGTATTCGTCCTCCAGACCAACATGTCATGCTCCCATACCATCTGCACAAGTGGGCAGAGGCCCATCAAATTCCTGCTGCTCCCTGTAACCCCCTCCAGCCCCCACCCCACCCCACCCCTTCCTCACCCCCTCCATCCGACAATAAATCTGTCTTCCCCGTTGAAATGTTTTCAGTTGAGATGTACGAGTGTCCCTGTTCAATCTTGTTGCCAGCGAGCACCTTATTTGACTTTGCAGGCGGTGGGTTTGCAGAGAAAATGTCTATCTGGTGTTTATTTAGATGAAGTGTCTGTGTGTGTGTGTGTGTGTGTGTGTGTGTGTGTGTGTGTGTGTGTGTGTGTGTGTGCACAAAGGGGATGGGATGGGGTTGGGGGTTGAGTGGGAGCATGTCAGGACTTGTGGAGCTAGTCAGACACGCGAGGCACGGGAACCTGAGGGTACGCGGGCGAGCGAGTGAGCGACTCAGTGAGCGAGCGACTCAGTGAGTCACTGGCGGCTGGGAGGGCTGCATTCTCAGGTCTGAATGCTCATCTGCTGTCACTGCTCCACTGAACCTAAAGGCGTTTGTGTGTGTGTGTGTGTGTGTGTGTGCGTGCATTCGTGCCTGTGCCTGTGCCTGTGCCTGTGTGTGTGTGTGTGTGTGTGTGTGTGTGTGTGTGTGTGTGTGTGTGTGTGCGTGTGTGTGTGTGTGTGTGTGCATGCGTGCCTGTGTGTGTGAGCGTGTGTGTGTGTGTGCATGTGTGCGTGTGTGTGTGTGCGCATGTGTGCCTGTGCCTGTGTGTGTGTGTGTGTGTGTGTGTGCGCGTGTGTGTGTGTGCATGCGTGTCTGTGTGTGTGTTTGTTTGTTCATATGTATGTCTGTGGGAGTTTTTCTTGATGATGTTTTCAACCTATTGCTTTGTGAGGTTTGTTCCTTAGCCTAAGGTACATCTGGTTCAACACCAGAAGGCAGCGGGCGTTATAGAGCCCTGACAAATATCACCGAATAATAACAACCATCATCCCCTGCAGCTGTCGTCAGATTGGCATGTGTGAACAGACACACACACACACACACACACACACACACACACACAAACACTAAAACACACACACACACACACACACACAGACACACACACTTCTTTTCAGACCTTGAAAAAAACTAACAGCCCCCTCTTCACCCCACAGTTTCATCTCAGACAACAAAAGGCTCAATCATCAGTTCCCTCTTCAGCGGCCTGCCCTGCTTTCAACAGCCTTGGAAAATATCAATAATAATATCCCTCCTCACCATAGAGAGAGAGAGAGAAAGAGAGGAGGGGGGGGGGGGGGGGGGTGCATGACGGTGAGCCGAGCAGCTGATCCATGTTTATGGGCAGTCAACACAGGGGGACACTGAGGTTTCTCCCGCCACTGAGACGACCAGGAGACGACAGACAGTCACACTGGAGAGTCACATGGAGAACTGTCTGCAATAACCATCAGTCATCATGAAACACACGCACAGGCACTCTGAATGCATTTTTAATGTGTGTGTGTGTCTGCTTTTCAAGGCAGTAGTTAAAATAGATTTGCCTCTTTTCCAAAACTGCTGTGTGCAGGAGAAGTGGGACAACACAAAGCAAACAGAGAGAGAGAATTGGTGATGCACTGGAATGCAATCGGGGTTTTGCACTTCCGCTCAAGAAACATGCCAGAACTCAGCAAGTAGGTCAAAGACAGAACACAGACAGAGAGAAAAAAAATAAAATAAAAAAACTCCCATCATGCCCAGTGCCATCTGATCTGGACCAAATCCCCAGACATCTCCTCCAGCATCAGGTTGGCATCGGGGTCAACCACCACCAGCTACATCTGTCAGGTTCCGACAAACACATCCCCACACGTCGCCACCGACAGCATCAGTCAGTGTCGCTCTGCAAGCAAGAACCTTTGTGTAGATTTCGAGGAATACTTTCAAAGAACCTTTGTGTAGATCTCGAGGAATACTTTCAGTTTTGAGTTGTCTTGTACGCACTTTTGCATTCATGCACACTGTAATTAATATAGCGGCCGGCCACACTCAGTAGAAGATAACACACAGCATAGCGGACCTGAGGCTAGTTGATTTCCATGCTAACCTCAGAGAACATCTAGACAACATGGTGCTTCGGCGATTTCTCACAAAACGTGAATGTAGTTGTTTCTTCACATTCTGTTGTTGTTTCTAGGTCATTTTTTATTGGATTTCTGGACTTTTTAACCTCAAAGTATTAGACATAGCTCCTTGAACTGGACTCTAAGAGAGGGTCATACATCACACGAGAGCAGTAGATTATATGAGAGCTGGAGTCATCCATGTGTGGTTGTCACTATAATAGATAAACCGTGCACTCTTGCCAAATGAGCTCAGGCAACTTCCTGTTCCCATTATAAATGGTTCTCATTATTGCTGACCACTACCTCTGAAGAGCAAATGGAAACAACCCTCGGCGCATTGTCCCTCAAGGTTAATACACTCCAAAGGAGGAAGTTCAATTATTTATCATCTGCTGCTGAAAAGCTCTTTGATAAATTGCTGGTGATGCACCTCTGGGAGTCACATGGGGAATATCTGGAGGAAATATGCCATGTTTCCAAACAGTATTCTCCCCTGATCACGATGAAGCTTTTTGTTTTGGTTTAATCACTGTGCCAGATTTTGGTGTCCTCAAGTCACTTACAATGACTCATGAAAACTGAGGCTAAGGAGGAGCTTGCTCTTGCTCTGCTCTGGTCTCTCTGAAAAACGCTGAGTCATGTTAGGCACCATTGTGTGAGCAAACTATTGTCTCCTACAGTGCCTGCTCTCGTCAGCTTTACTCATCATCAAACAGAGGCCTTTCAGCACACTCACGATGCGTCACTGCCTGTCTCTGAGGAATGCAACACCCTTTAGTTTGAAAGCATAGGAGACGACGAGGAGCACTCATAACAACAGTCTTAGTAGAGCTTCAACATAAAGGGTCCTTCAGGAGGAAGCGATGCTAATGGACTGAGAACCTTATAAAATTCCTCTCCCACAACCAAACTTAAAAATGACATTGATATCGATAATGCCAAGGCATCAGCTAAAAAAGCACTCTAGAAAAAATTTCCAGTCCTGAGCACGTAAACATCAGACTGTTGCCTTCAAGGCAAGATGAGGGGTATCAATGTGTCACAAAAGACAATTTCTGACTTCATATTCTAATCTCTGAGGACACTGGAGGCCGATCTCTGAGAAGGGCTGGAGGTCTTTCGGCAAGCAGCTGTGTCACGCGGCCTTATCCACCGAGGAAGAGAAGCCGTCAGTACTTACAGCTCTTGTCGGATGCGTCGGATCTTGGCTTTCGCGTCGGCCAGCTCCACAGAGAGGTGCTGTCGGCTCTCGGTGCGGCGCATGCTGGGTGAATCCCCGGGGGACTGGGTGGCCAGGCCTGGGGGAGAGTACTGTCCACAGTCTCTCTCCTGCGTCAGGTCCACAATGGTCTAGAGGAAACAAGGACAAACCTACAGCTTAACCTCCCTCAGGAGTAAAATGACTTGCTGCGTTTGTACAGTGAAATACTATTACTGCATTTGTACACTGAAATTACATTACTGTATTTGTGCAGTGAAATGACTTGCAAAAAAGGTCCCAGAAGGACTTTCGTTCAGGATGGTCTTTTTCTGGTGAATGTCTATTTTTGTGAAGTGATTTTTGAGATTAGGCATAAGTATTAGTTGTATAGTGTAGTTATACTAATTTACTAGCAAAAGTAAGACTAACTAATAGGCTCTCTATGCTCCTTGCCAGTTCAGAATTCATTTCATAGTTAGCTCATATAGCTCATTAGCTCATGTTAGATATAGCCGTATTACACAATTGTTTACCAACATAAAAGCTAATGGGCTCTGTGCACGGTAGTCGAAAAGTCCTAGAAGAACGTTCATTTCAGGATGGTCACTCTTTTCTGGTGAATGTCTATTTTTGTGAGGTACGGTAGGCTACATAGATATTAGGCATAAGTATTAGTTGTGTAAGTTATACTAGTTTACTATCCAAAGTAAGCCTAACTAGCAAGCTCTGCATGTTCCTCGCCAATTCAGGGTTCACTTCGTAGTTAGCTCGTAGCTATAGCCTCATTACAACTGTTCACCAACGTAAAAGCTAATTAGTGGACACAGTAGACCATCCTGACACTCCCCTGTGCACACAGGGAATTACCAGAAAAGAGTGACCATCCTGAAGGAAAGTCCCTCTGGGACTTCACGTCTGCCTTGCACAAGAGTCCATTATTAGATCCACAACCCAACAAACGGCAAACAAACATTCAGGTTATTTGACCATAGTGGGACATCATGTTTCGTTATTCTTGACGTTGTGCTACCAAGGACTTTTACATGGAAAAGAAAATGTTCCATTAAGTAACCTTGCCTTAGGGCATAACATGGGAGTACAAACAAGAGCCAGGCTGTAACAGCGCTTAGCCATTCTTCATTGCTCTCAATGAGCTTCACCTTTGACCCTGATCATGACCCCAAGGAGCAGACAAGTGGACCGACAGAAACACAAACTTCTGGCCTCCATCTGTGCCCGACTGGTGCTCTGCACCGCAGGTGAGATGTCAGATTAGCCAGACGCCTGAGATTAAGAGAGCGGTTCTCCCGAGGGAACCAGAGCATCCAGCCTGGCAAGTCAGGATCATTCAATTAAACAGAACCCCCCCAGCACAACTCAGAGACCTCCGCTGGAACCGGACAAAAAGAGCAGCAGTTTTCGTCACGCTACATTAATCTGCTTTTGGGCTGAGCTTGGATGGGCTGGGATGGGCTAGTTTTAGAGGGGGATGTTGCTGCATGATTAACTAAACAGGGTTTGGACTGCGAAGCATCAAGCAGGGGTGCTGTTTGAGTCTGTGTCTACCGTCTATCGTTCCACCCCTCCCCCAGGCCTGAGTGCGCGGGTGTGTGTGTGTGTGTGTGTGTGTGTGCGGAAATGGTGCTTTAATGAAGAGCGTCTGGCCCTCAGAGCAACTCTGGGTATCATTATTCCTAGTTGTATATGGAGCTCTTGGCGGGTGTTGCCCCTTCCAGGTCAGAGGCACTGAGTCAACAGGAGGCCGACACTTAAATCCACCGCCCCCCCACTTCAACTGCACCTCATATACATGCTAATGCCATCACACAGGCTAGTCACTACACAACTACCGTGATTCCCCCTTCACATTGCTAACCATACTCCACAGCCTGAGGCGCTAATGCTAACGCTAATGGCAATGGGTTTGTGTGTGTGGTGGAAGGTCTCTTCGCTCCCTGATGGTGGAACATACCTCCAGCTGGTCATCGCGCTCGTCCACCAGCCGCTTGAGATGGAACGCCATGCTCCTGGAAAAGGAGTCCAGGTCTTCAGGGGGAGGCTCGCCACCTTCCAACCACTGCAGATCCAGAACATTCTCCTGGTTGTGGGTCACCTTGAGTGGGAGCAGCCAAACACACATGTGTGAAAAGCTTGGAAAAAAACACAGCTAAGCCTTCCAGCAGAAAGTGAATGGGTAATCTACAGCACAGTGAAGGGGAGAAAGTGTGTAACAGAGTGTGTGTGTGGGGGGGCGGGGGGCTTGATAATACAAATGTTTAGTGACACTGCAGGGTCTCTGTGCATGACCTCAAATCTACACTTCTCTCCTGTGGGCTTTCTGAGATGACTTGTGTTATCACAGTACAAGTGAATGATGGAGACACTGTGACAATATATTGATTTCAGGTGAAACTGGGTCGAGGAAGGATTACAAAATGTGTGATAAAAATGGTTCTCCTGTGCAGCCCCTTGTGGAATTCTTTACCTCTTGGATGTGTGAAGCGATGGCGGCTTTTGTGTCAAAGTCCAGAGTCTGGATTCTCTCAATGTACTCTTCTTTTTTCTCACACTGGAAATAAAATTTAGAGAGAGAGGACAGTCAGGCAGGCAGGCAGGCAGACTACAGTCTGGAATGTTCACAGGGTCTTTAAGAGGTCAAACAAGCAGCTTCCCCAAACAGAAGGGAAGTGTGCTGACCTCTGATTGGCTGGCCCACTGACTGTTCACTAAGGAATGCAGGGATATTCTCACTGAGTAACCAAACGAACAGTTAGAGCAGTTAACTTTTGAAGGAAGCTAGTCTGTCTTTATCTGGAGAGCACAGGACTAATGGCTCCAGGGCTGAGGGCCTTTGAGTGGAGTTACATTGGTGGAGTCAAGGGTTACACACATCACAGTGGACAGCCTTGAGTCACAGAGATACGGCACACATGAGACAGTGATGTCGCATTCCAAGCAGGTTGCTCCCCATCATTGAGGTCACACGGAAATGGCTGGAATGGCTCACACACCATGGGATGCAGTGCAGTTCCATACACAAACCAGAATCAGAATCTTGTTTGGCTGTCCTTGAATGTGTATGTGTGTGTGTGTGTGTGTGTGTCCTTGAATTCTCTCCACACTCTGATCCACGCTAACTCAGCCAAGCTTTCTTTCACCTTCATCAAAGCATACCGTCCAAATAAATGAACAAAGTTGTCCTTGCACTTCATTCTAGCAGTACAGACTGCAATATATAAAACAATGAGACACTACTCTCTACACTATACAGGCGATGTAAACATTAGCTGTTGGCTGCATCTGTTCAGAAGCGGCTTCAGCAGAGAGCTACAGCTGTAAGGTTGGGTCAGGGCAGACAAGCACTCCCATGGTGCCCCAAAGCCTTCTGGGAGGTTGAACCCAAGCAGACAATGCCACCTGTCACACACTGCTGGAGCATTAGCCTGGCCAGTTGGGTGCCAAGACAACAGAACAGAGGATGCTACAGATAGTCTATTAGCCTATAGGACTTAACCTATAGGACAGATCTTGTTTTCCAGGCACATTAAAACTATAGTATAATGACAATTGAAATCTTTTTCTTTTTTTTCAATCTGTTATTTCAACGTGTCTTTTCTTCCTTTGCAAGGGATTTTATCAGCATGACAAGTATTCCACAACAGGACTGTTAAAAGCACAAACAAACTCACAAAAGCATTCAATCGTAAAACTTACCTGGACAGCACAACCCAGCAGCAGCAATAGCATCTTCTTCATCTCCTCCAGACCTTGCTCTGTAAACACAGCACACACACACCACACACACAAGCGCACACACACACACACCATCAATTAGTGATCAATCCAGTACCACCATTTCAGACCATTAATTACTCTTCCATCTCATCATTCTATAGCACATTCAATATTTGACAAGGACTTGGACAAGAACAAACAATTCTGAAAACCCAAGCTCTGTTATCCCCGTTGATAACTCCATGAGCGAGGCAGCTGTACTGGAGTCTGAAGTGCAAACAAGGCAGAATTAATCTGTCAACCCGGGGCACAAAAGCTTGGTCAAGGCAGGTGGGGTTTTTTTAGCACTCTGCCTTAGACCTAATAAGCCACCTCGCTGACTGACACACTGGTCTTGTAGGCTGTTGTACAAACGCCAATTAGGAACAAAACAAAAGGCAAAGCATGACACCGGCGCATTGTCCGCGCACACACACACACACACACACTGCCTCACAAGTACAAAAACCCAGCCTCTTATAAATAACCAGACAGAGACAGTCGGAGTCTGACAGCAGTGAATAATGAATAGCACTCCGCTCTGGAGCAAAAACAAAAACAGACACATGTTTGTACAAATACAATACCCTCTCTTTCCACTACTCTGTCTGTCCGGTTTCTTACTATTTATTATACTACTATTTATCTTACTATTAAATATAGCTACTACTAGTGCTACTACTAAGTAGTGCAAGTATGACAAATGTTTTGAATTTGCAGTGATTCCACACAACACAGGATGTGGCTCAGATGACAAGCTGAAAAAATCCCAGCTAAACTAACAGGATGTTTTGGCACACATTACAGCATAAACAACATTTCCCCATCAGGAGGGAGAATCAAAGCTACCAGCTGACCTATATTTAATTCTGACCGGTCTTAGCAGTGGCTAGCATATTCACACATAGAGGAGAGCTGTGTGATGCATGCTCATGGGCAGATAGGTAGCCTATACTTGAACACTGCTACAAAAAAAATGGTCCCCCTCTGTGATTTATTTAATGGCTCCAACAGCTTCAATGCCGTCATCCACAGCCTGGTTTTGCTCACCCATTGATCATGCTTCCACTTGTTCGACCGCATAGCAGCAGGTGAGCTTATGTGTGTACGGGAATATTGATCACAAACTTCACCGCTGAAGGTGAAACCCTGAACAATATCCCACTCTAATGAAATCCTTACTTCTCCTGCCAGTGTTGTAAACACTGAGACATTTAGGCAGGGCACGCGTTTGCCTGAACACACATTTGTGTTGCAGGCTTTACAGGTTTTTACAGCAGGAGCGAATACTGATGAACGCCGCTTTTAGATTTTTGTCCCCGGCAGCCTCCTGAGGAGCAGTGAGCAAAGGCAGCCACGTGAAGAGAGAGCCTGCACAGATATTCATGAGGGCAAATCTCTCATGAAGCTGAAGATAAGCAGGAGGCAGCCACTAGATGAATAATTTAAAGCGGCTCACGGAAGAATGGGGGGGGTGAGGGGGGTGGAAGAGATTTTAAAGACAGGACCTGATGTTTTTCCGTTTTTTTTTTTTTGTACTTCGCTTTCTTCCTGAATGTGATGCAGCAGCTGGCTTAACACCGTTGCTTGGTGACAGACTGTATGCAACCCCTCCCTGCCTGTTTGGTGAGGACAGCCATCAGCCATCCTGCCCACTTCCTGTCCTGGCAGGAAGCACACAGGTCGTGGGGTTGGACACCGACTGACCCCTCACGGCCGTGCCTCTTCCTGCCCAGCCATTGTGTGAAGGAAGAGGAAAGAGACTCTCATGAGGGGTTCCCCCCGCCGCTCCCCCCTTAATGAAGATGAGTCATGACGGAGAACCAGCTGGGTTCCGGCAAGCTCACACACACACATATAGCGAGAACCCTGCTGTTCAAATAGAACACCTAAACTCACCTCCTCACATACAAAGTCTTTGCTGGGTCACTGAATCATTTATCAGGCATGCACATGCGCGTGCACACACACACACACACACACACACACACACACACACACACACACACACACACACACACACACAGACAAGACTGGTTGAACACCATCACCTGCCTATGTTGCAGGCATGTCCCAGCCTCACTGTGCGTCACTGTTAATCATCACTAAACACAATAAGAGGAACATGCCAATGGACAGTTTGTGAAACAGCTATTTGATGCAGACTTGTAACCAGATCTAGGTCATGTCTTGGAATGTGTTTTTTTCCATAAGATCATTAAGGGCAAAATGTCATTTGCTTAACAACCCCTGACATTCAGAAAGAAGAAGCCATGCCTGCTCACAAGTCACAACAGCTTAACAGCTTTAACTTAGTCTGGTCCATGTAAACTACGTTACCCTCATCTAGTGTGACATGATATTTTCTGGTATTTGATAGAAGCAAAACAGCCAAACAAACTCTAGAAGAGACCCTCCATTAAAATGTCAAAATCAAGTCTATGATTCTAATCCCTTGTATTAAATTGCATCTAAACCTCCTCTTGTGTTTGTGTAGGAACTGTAGAGTTCTTCTGAGAACAATCCTGTCAGTAAATGCTTGAAAAAAAAACTATAGTGGCCACAACCAGGTTATAAATAATGGCAGCCAGTCAAGATGATACTTAAGGAGAGTGGAAAGGAGTATGATTGGTTGTTAAACTATATGTCTTAATAACCTTTAGTGAAACTGAAACCTGCAACTTTAACCAGCTTTAGCTCACAACTCCCATCCCCACAGCTCATAGTTTCCCTTCCCATAAACCTTCACTGTCTGTCTCTGTGCTGGCCCTGCAGCTAGACTCCACCTGTCATGGGTGGCCTGGCCATCTCTTCACAGTTGTCTATGTTCATCTGGAACCAATGGACGGACAGACAGCTGTCAGGAACCGCTGTGAGCCTGTCACTGACGAGAACCCTGCAGCAGTGTTCCTCAGAACAGCACACAGAGTACACTTAGGTAACTCTTTGTCTGTTTCTCTTTCTCTCCCTCTCTTGCATGGCGTCAGCTGCATAGAACACTGAGAGCCCGATTACAGGAACTGTCTTTTGATGCAACACAAACAGGACAAAACAGCTAACGTGATCAGAAGCTCTGTGCTGGAAGGGAATATATGAAGGGAACACAAGGCAAGAGTGCAGAGACAAGGACAGCAGGGGAGAGACATCCTGACAAGTTGGTCAGAAGGACAGGACACAAGAAGACAAAGAGTGAGCATGTGAGACAGGCAGAGAGAGAGAGAGAGAGAGAGAAGAGAGAGAGAGAGAGAGAGAGAGACACAGAAAGAAAAAGGCAGAGAAAAAAAAAACAGAGGAGAAGCAGAGAGAGAGAAAGAAGAAAGAAAGAAAGAGAAAGGAAAAGAGAGAGAGAGAGAGAGAGAGAGAGAGAGAGAGAGAGAGAGAGAGAGAGCGAGAGAGCGCGCTGCATCGGGTAAAATAAGAGACCAACGCGACTCGCGAGACTCCATCAGCACCCAGGGTTGATTCCCCACAGAGTTGATAATGCTCCCATCCCCCACCGTGCCCTAATGACTCCATAATAAAAAGCACATGGCCAAGCACTTTCAGATGTGCTGCCATCGCTGCTTCAGAACACAGAGAGCCAAAGGTCAGGAGCGCTCAACACAATGAGCCCACATATCGACACACTGAGACTCTCAAGAGCTACCGGAATGAAGAAGGCCCATGTTACACATATCTCATTTGATTTGAACGGGCAATGGACAAGGGAAATAAACAGAGACACAAAGTAAAACACAGTGCCTGAAGTACAGTCCAAAGGCAAACACAGCAGCGTCAGCAGCAGCATTTAAAACAAACAAACAAACAACAACAAACAAACAACAACAAAACAACAACAACAACAACAACAGTGTCTGAAAAAACTGGTCTCAGCTAAGAAAAAAAACAAAAAAAACAAAACAATGCTGCTACTGTGGTGAGGAACCATAACTAACATGGTCAGAAATGAGCTATGGTCTAAAAATACAGGCCTGGAAAAACACTTCTGCTTCAGCATCAAACCAGCAATAAATGGCGACTCTATATCTGTGCACAACATGTAGCAAGTAAATCTATCCCCTGCGGCCTCATGAAAAGGGGTGTGGGTGTGCGTGTGCGTGTGCGTGTGTGTATGTGAGCCCATGTGGGACCTACCACTGAGAGGGTTTCTGCCCAGCACCAGCACATTGGGAAGGGGCATCATGACCAGCTGTTGTAGAGTTTCCTGCAACACAAACAGCACACACACACACACACACACACACACCACACACACACACACACACACAGAGAGAAAAGAGAGAGAGAGAAGTGTGGTTAAAGGACAGGCAGTTCAGCACAGCTGCAATTACACTCTTTACTAACATTACTATGACATAACCTGTCTTACACAGTCTAATATCTCTCCTGTTATCAGTGGTTATGTCAATGAACTGATTGCAAAAGCATGTGCCCAGTAATGACAATGACTCGAGTGGTTAATCCAAAATGATGACGCATCAAATACAACCAGTATGCAAGTCAGCTTCATGTCATTGGTTTAATCTGTAGTTACCCCACTGTGATGATCACAAATATATCCATTAAGCAGCCGCATCCCATAATAAATATAGATATATAGATATAGATATATTACATGTATCAAATGCAATGCAATGCAATGCAATGCAAGTACACAAGCAGCAAGTTAGTACTTATTTTGGGGACCATCTGTCTTGAGGCCTTTTGAAGCCTTTATTTCAAAATGTTTATTTACAACAGAATGAACCCTGATCAAGGCCAGATGTAAGGAAGAAAAATAAAACATGGATAAAAAGAAAGTGGAATGTGCAGCTATCAATTTCAAAGTTTCATATTTTCCTAGTTGATGTTTTGTTGAGAGTGTGCATCCTGTCCTTTCTTTAGTTCCAGCCACAAGAATCCCCACAGAGTTTCCAAAGCAGCCCAATTACTGAGTCAACCCATAGATGACATCACAGGTATCACAGCTATGACCACTGACATCAGCTTAGTTGTTAAGGTGTGGACCTGGGCGATGACTCTCGAGTTGTGCAGTCGGCGCCGTCACGAACTTGCCGACACCCTGTGAAACAGTCGCGCCCCTCACGGAGACACCCAAGCCTCCCGCTGGCTAGACGGCCAAAGCTGCTTATCTGTAGCGACTCAGCGGCGCCCCGTCATCACACACAGGTGCAGCGATACAGAGGCAAGTCGGACGCCCGATCGATTTTCCACTCGTTTAGAGTGCTTCTCATATCGCTCCCAAATTTCCTGTAATCCTCACCATCCGTCCGGCTGCACGGCCAGCTGAGAGCGAGGCCTTTAAAATCCCGTTCGATCCGAGCCGCGCCAGTGTAATAGAGACCATGGGAAAGAGGCAGGGCTTTTTTGGATCGGGTCCAGGCATTTGTGTGTGTGTGTGTGTGTGTGTGTGTGTGTGTGTGTGTGTGAGATGCTGAATTGGTCCAGCACCTAGGGCTACTTGAGTATGTGTAAGTGTATATGTGTGTATGTGTGTGTGGTTAGTGTCCACTGCTGACCTGCAACTTTTTAAACACAACCCAGCAGTGATAACGTGCTCTCAGAGAGCATGAACGCAGCAACAGAACTGCACTGAACTGGAAGCCAGACAGTCAGTCAGTCAACCTGAGGAGCTTACGCAGGGGAAGAGTAGGGAACAACGGCTTCCATTATTTCTCCATTTATCAGGTGGGTGTGTTCACTGCAGAGTGTTTGGGTACCTAGATGTGGTGCTATAGTTGTAATGTGTTGTTACTGTGGTTTGGTTGCCAGTTTCAAAGCAATCTGGTTCACTGTGTTTTGGTCCCCTGAATACATACAATTAAACTAAAGATTTAAATTTAGATTGGCTACTCAGGTCAATCTTTGCAAACACACCAGGTAAATAGATGCTGGTCATGTTCAGAGCATCAACAAAACCAACAAAAGGTTTATGACTGAGATTATTAGAGAATGCTTTTCTTGTCTTCGTATGGCTAATGAGCAGACAGGAAAAGGCAGTCATCTGAAACGCTGTCACTGAGTATATTTCATCATGTTTTGCTTAGCTGTGCTGAGGTCATCGTTAAAAAAGCTTTTCTCAGCATGGGATTCACCATCTGCCCAAAGCTTATTCTCAAAATGATCTTCATTGTTATGGGCTAATAGCAAGAGTGGTGGAGGGGTAGGCTGGGCACATCCAGTCAGCCACTGCTTTTGATCATGGCAATGATGTAAGGACATACCGACCGGAGCTCCTTCCGCTAATGAAAAAGCTGAAAGGAAAGTACAAGTTAGCCGCAGAGACAGTAGCGTTGGCGCCAAAGGAGCTCACATCTGGGTCTTAATGGCACAGCCATCTGCTCCCCCAGACATTCAGGTCTGCTGAGGGGCGTGCACAGAGGGGATCTTTCAGGTATGAGTTACAGGCCGCTTGAGCCCTCAGTGTGTCTCTCCGACCGCACAGACAAGGGGAACAGACCAAAGAGGCCTGGAGGAGCTGAAATCAAATCTCTTATCCAGCGGCAGCAGGACACCAAACGATTTTGTCTGTGGCTGGCTGTCTGTCTGTCTGTCTGACGTCTGGGAGCTTCACGTTCCACCAAAGCCCAGTTATCACAAGCATCTCCATTTTCTGGCTGACGCGTGTTCAATTTAACAACCAAATAGCCAAATATGGCAACATATTTTACCACGAGACGTAGGGAAACATTAATTTTTCTGCTAAGCACTGTTTTTCCTCCTGAAATGGCATATAATCTGTTTTCCAATCTGAATATAGTGGCTTTCTTTGGAAAATGGATTACTACAATCACACAGCATTATAAGCGCAAAAAAGGGTATTTTTATAGAGAGGGAAAAGCCCAGTCTCTAAAATGCAGTGCTAGCGAGATAAAGCACCATCTGTGGTCAAGACCAAATGAGTAAGCGAGGGAGACCAAAAGCACCCAGGCTTTCTATGAACACCTGTCCCCACTTTGACCACCTCCCCCCTCCAAACACACACACCTGTCACCTCAGCAGAGCATGTGTTTACAACGCAAGCACACAGCTCAGAGACAGTAGTCACACTGTTAAGGGAAATGTCACCTCGTCGTATCGGTTATGCCTAGTATGTGCACAACGTATGAGTTATGCATGGGCCCACTCAGGAAAACCTCAACAACAGTCTCTGGCTCACACCACTGGTAGCAAATATACGGGTGTGAAAATGGAAACAGATTTTTTTTTTTTGTTGTACCTACAAGCATTAAATCTTCACTGAGCGCTGGGTATGGGGCAATCACTGGAAGGTTGCAAGTTCCGTAGCGGACAAGACAAAAAAAAAAAGTGACTCAAAATTCTCACACACACTCACACTCACACTCACACCACACTCACACCACACTCACACCACACTCACACCACACTCACACTCACACTCACACCACACTCACACTCACACCACACTCACACCACACTCACACCACACTCACACACACACACACACACACACACACACACACACACACACACACCACACACACCACACACACACACACACACACACACACACACACACACACAAACAGAGAAAGCAATGTAATGTAATGAAA
The DNA here is from genome assembly GCA_015244755.2 of Tenualosa ilisha. Taxonomy (NCBI): domain Eukaryota; kingdom Metazoa; phylum Chordata; class Actinopteri; order Clupeiformes; family Clupeidae; genus Tenualosa; species Tenualosa ilisha. Next base: position 994,164 of record PYXC01002777.1, on the reverse strand, counting down.
ACTTAACAAAATAAAATCTGTGCCTACTTGCAGTACATCTGTGCTCACAGATTAATTAGGCTTATGTCAAAGCAAAACTGCACTTCATTCTCATGGCTGGAGCACTCCATTACATATTTGGGGACACGATTAAACTTGGGGTTGAAGTGGAGCGATGCTTTTCGCCTGTGCTTCCAGAGGATTATGCTGCATGTGTCGTGTATAATAGATGGCAGAGCTACAGGAGACGGCTCCATACTGGGCTTGTCACCAACTGACAGACACCAGTTCCCCTTTGAAATGGAAAAGGTTTGTCTCCGTGTGCATTTCTACCCACTGACTGAACCGAATACCAGCAAACAGGAGTGTCATGTGACATGGCTGCCGCTGCAGTAAGGACAGAGTTTAAAAAAAAAAAAAAAAAATACAAGGCTTGGATGCTCTATATCGTTCCCAAATTATTTCCGCTACATTAAGATAATAGGAAACACTAAACCGGAAACCTTTTGGGAACAGCTATGACACTAATAATCAAACCCTCTTTATAAACAGTCTATACAATCCAGAGCTTTTGTTTTTTTTCCTCCAGCTGGACAGTGTGACAGGAAACACCCATCAAGGAAATGTAACTGCATACTCTCAGTAGGGACAGCAAGGAGAGTCAGTGAAGATTGCTCTCTGATTCCATCAGAAAAACCCTCTCTAAGCACTCTGCATGAATGAAGCCCATGTACAAATTATACACGCTCTGCATTATTGATGATCTCGGAATTTCCTGTGTCTGATGATTCTGGTCATGTTTCAGTCTGATAGCGGAGGTCAATTTTGATGCCCATGTCGTTAAAGCCTGAAGCCTTTTGTCAAACAATATTAAAACACAAAAGGGTCAGGGGGAGGTGGTAGGGGTAGGGGTTGTCCTTGAAAACATTACTGCCTCAATGTCAGAGCAAGGGGAGAGAATAATTTCACCAATCTGAGACTCCTAAGTTCTTGCTGTGCCCTGGATTCTGATGGACAAGGCTGGCTGTGGAACAAAATGCCCCCTTCCTCACACACACACAAACACATCCAAAGCCTCTCTTTCACCATGCAGCTGTGTATGTGTGTGTGCCTGCCTGTGTTTGGGGAGTGGCGGGGCTGGGGTGTCACAAGGGTCTGGGTCTGTGCATGTGGCTCGTTTCCCTCCCCTTTACAGACCAGGTTCCGTTTTGGGAGGAAGGCCTGAAACAAGAGGCCTGATTGTGCAGTCAGTGGTGAAAGGGAGGGTGGGGTGTGTGTGTGTGTGTGGTGTGTGTGTGTGTGTGTGTGTGTGTGGTGTGTGTGTGTGTGTGTGTGTGTGTGTGTGTGTGTCGAGGTTACTGAGACTCGCCCGCTTTGAGTGCAGAGACAGCCTGAATCACACCCATTCTGCAGACATCCAGCACGTTTCCATGGCAACGGCTAGTGGGTTTATTCAGCCTAGCTATCCTGTGTGTGTGTGTGTGTGTGTGTGTGTGAGAGAGTGAGAGAGAGAGAGAGAGAGATTGTGTGTGAGCATGTGTGTGCAAAGCTCTCGGCTCACTTTCTTTTTTCTCTCTCTCCCTCCATCTTTATCTCTTTCTCTGCTTCTCTCTCCCTCTCTCTCACTGCGGATATTTCTGCTGCTCTCCAAACGTGCTGTGATTATGAATTCGCAAAAGGCTTTTTAAGACAGGCAGCAGGCTAAACACATGGAAGCACAGGATGAGAAGAAAAGGGAACTTTGCAGCATAACTAAATATACTGCACAAGAATGTTCCTCTTTCAAACAAACACATAAACAATAGACTGAAAACAATCAAAGTCCCCAAAAGCAAATCAGCTACTTCACCTTTCAATTTCACCTCACAGTCAATCGGTGAGAGTCTAGAATATCACTTACAACATTTCTTTAATAACAGGTTTGGTTCTCTCCTCTTCTTCTTGCTAAGGTGATCCAACATTAATAACAGCATACAACCATATCTGTATCCTCAGAGGAGCAGACCAAAGTGGTCTAACGCCCTCCTCAATTAGGTCTCAAGAGAGAGCCACAGACCTTCATCCCCCAGTTACTCTACTCAGCCCCTGAAGGTCTGCCCTGCCCTGCCCTACCCTGACTAGACTGAGACTCTGGGCATCTGTGGTCAGCAGCCTCCCCACGGCCTTTGTTCTCAAAGGTTTCCCCATGGGAGCAGTGTGGAGCCTTAAAGCCTGAGAGAGAGAGAGAGAGAGAGAGGAGAGAGAGAGAGAGAGAGATTCCTCAGGCTACCACCACCCCCACCCACACACACCCCATGGGAGTGGTGTGGAGACTTAAGACCTGACAGCTCCTGGTTCTCAGGTCTGACAGAGAGAGATAGAGAGAGGAGAGAAAGAGAGACCCAGCTTCAACCCCCCTGCCAAACACACGTACACACACACACCAATCTCGCCTAGAGGCCACAACACACATCTGCAGAAACCTGCCTGTCCTGGTCCACTCCCATGACATCTGTTCATGTATCCTCACCTCTCCAGAACTCCTGATTCCAACACCTAGCCTACAACTCTGCTGCACACCCCTCAGTGGAGATAATGAGGTCAGATGTCTTTGTCCTTGGCACTGCAGTGGGAGATGAGGTAAGACAACCTTGGCAAGTAGAACGTGGTTCAGTCATTTGAACTGTGGTAGGTAATAAAACTACTCCCCCACCCGCACTCGTGCAGTGAAAACCTGTGGTTTAACTAGAACACCAAAACAATTTAAAAGAAAATAATAATAGTAAAAAAAAAACAACTTTCCATTTGAGCATTCTCAGAATTATTTGGGTCAAAGCAACTCTGAATGGGTGCCCCTGACATGGGGCATGAGCCCTTATTACATCTAAATCACAGCACATAAAAATGGCATAGTAACTGTGTGGATCCTGATCTCGATAGCACTTACAGTAGCATTTCATACAGAATACAAACCCAATCGCTTACAAACCCAAGACCACGACGGCCTGAGCAGCAAGCTGCTCATGCTTTGAACATTCCTTATGTCTGACGGGACGAAACCGGTGAAGCTGAGGGTGGCAACAGGAAAATGATTCAGAATTTGCCTACGCTGCTCAAATAAAAAAGGCTTCATAAAATGAGATGATGCAAGGGGTTTTGCACACAAAATCACTCAGAGAGCCACATGGTACCCATTAGAACCCAGAGCACATCCACCGCAGCAAGCCTCTCAAGTGACATACTTCCGGAACCTTCCCTTTTTGCGTATTCTACAGCATCTCTCTTGATGCTTCCGATGGGCACTGACGACAAGACAAGTGTTCTCTTGTTATCAGAAAAAAAACAAACCCATGGCAAACTGAAAGTCTTTTCAGTTCAGGCAGTAAGTGTTTACCAGCTAGCTTTACTTTACAAACATGTGCGACGCATTCAGCTGGCCTGTAGACCAACATGCACACGCTAATGTATGTATACGGCCCCGAGCAAACAGGCAGGCACGGCCTAATAAACTAATTTGCTCTCGCCGCCATGCCATGTCACCAGATCACCAAGGCCAAGGGGGAATAAGCCTTTCCAAATGAAATAAATGTTGAAAACACAAGGCTCCCACTAAGAAGCTGCTGGACCCCTCCAGGGGGAAGTTCAGCTATCCCATAATGACACAGGCTGCACACATTCCATTCCAATATTTCCACTATGGTTTCCAAAACACAAAAAAAAGAAAGAAAAGAAAAAGGAAATGTGGGGAAAAAAAAGAAAACCACCCTGGCCTAAGCTCTGGACATGAAGCCTGCATGGCCTTCTAACAGAACGTCTTTGTGTCTCTAAGGCAACAGTGGACCGCTAGGACCCTTGAGCTTTGAAAACAAACAGGGCTTCTGTGGCATTCAAAAGCCTTGCCATGAACCAGAGGCTCCTACATGTGGGATAGGTCTGATGTGGGCTTCTCAGGGTGATGATGGCCACAGAGACGTTAATGTCGTAACGGCAGACCTACATACAGCAAGGGTCTGAGTAATTGCCTCTAAAAGGAGCATGAAAACATGGTGTCACATGGTGGGCCTAAAACCATGCACCATGCCCCCAGGGCCAAGGCGCCCTGAGAATGGGGCACTGTTCAACAGTCGAAACAAGCCTCCGCCTTCAGACCACCTCACTATTTAAAGGAGCCTTCTATTTAAACAAAGCGTGTGCAGACCTGAACTAAACTTATTGTGTATTTTCTCTAAAAACTGATTTCCTGCTCACTTCCGTAACTGAACCAGGCCACACATACAGTGTGTATTTCTATTCATCCACAGCTGATCCGCAGGACATGAACCACCAATAATGAGTTGATGACTGCTTGAGAACAGTGACCCAGAGACCATCATGAGATCATGAACTCATGATAAGGCTCTAAGCTACAGGGGTGGTCCCACCTTGATGGCTGAGGAGAAGATGAGAGGAAGGACATTGCCTTCAACAGAAGAGCTCCTCCATTGTTCTAGCCTTTGTCTTTGAGTAGTATTGCTCATGCTGGCCACTCATCAATGAATCACATGAAATCTCCATCAGCTCCCAGTGAGTGAGTGAATGATTGGGTGTCTGGGCTCAACTCCACCCACCCATGCTGTCCAGTGTGGGAGCAGAGGACTGGGGAAGGGGAAGTGAGGAACATCTTCAACAATGATTAGCCTATGCCTGATTATTTTCCCACTGTAGTCTCTTACCGCTAGGTCAAGCCAAGTTATGCCACATGGCACAGGCATGCTGAAATCACTGCCTATTTTGATTAAAGAAATCCTGAAAAGCAACAGCTGGGGAAAGACATCTGTTAAAGGTGAGAGGGGAGAAAAGAAAAAAAAAAAAAACGAGAAAATTATTCAGGAAGAAGATTGAGTCATGCATGGGTTTACACTCTCTCTCACCGTTAATCATTTACATTTTCAGGCTGTCACAGCTCAGTTAGTCAGTAGCAACTGAAAGCCTTCCTTGGCTTCAAAGCATCTTGTTTTCTCATCTTTGACACCCTCCAAGGTGTTTTTTTCTGCCTTATAAAATTTTAAATGGCTTAAATGCTTCAGCAGGAGTATGTCAAGACCAACGCGCTCAAAAACACACGCATGCACGCACACACACACACACACACACACACACACACACACACACACACACACACTCACTCACAGAGCATTATGAGGAGTACGCTGTATAACTTTGGATTCGCCATGTGCAATCCTACAGAGGACTGACGCATTACGGGCGAGCCATTGTTATGGAAATATACGGCAGCCCACTTTAACAACCTCTGTTCAAAGTCATCCTCGTGTGTCTCCAGAGCCATGATAGAGCAAAGAGGGTTGGAGACAGCAAGTCCCTGCTGAGCATAAGTCTCTACGATGCCCCCGATAGAGCCAGAGTTAATTAGTAAGTTTCTCAGAATATGGAGAAAGCACTGAGTCAGCAGAAACAGCCCGAGTTCATAATCCTCTTCCAGGCGTTTTCACAAATACAAGAAGCATGGCCTCACCCTCTTCAGGACTCAGTGGCTCAAAGAGAGTGGTGATGGTACCAGGCTGACCACCAAACGGTCAACTTTGTTCGAAATGACCTATTATGTGTCCTATCATACATCCACTGTATTGCTTTCCTTTGAAAATGCAATGACAAAAAGAGTAACAGGCATTTCACAAGCCAGCTCAACAACGGCAAGAGTAGATTCTGCAGCCGCATATGTGGCTCTCCAAGATACTAGGTCTTCCAAAACGGCACAGCACAAACACAACATGCTGTCCGTCTGGAGAATGAAATCTGATGGGCAGGCATACAGGGTGTCAGTGGTGTGTTTGCATGCTAAAGGCCAATTGAAAAGAGCCAGCATTTCCAAACCAGACTAGGCAATCAACAGGCCACGTCCCAATCGCTTACCTCAGTCATGGTCGGGCCTCTAATGTTTTTTATCAACGACAGCAGGAACCTTTAGCCAGCAGGCAGATAAAAACTACAGGCTAAAGTCTGTGCTTCTTGTAATCTGCTCCCAGTCCAAACAGCTCATCTGACCCAGCTAGGAGAGCTTTTGAAGGAATGGAAATGTTCCAGTAAGGATCCAGAAGAGCTGATGCTCGCTCTCACGCTGATGGAGAGACTAGAGACTTTCCATTGAGGATAAAAACAAAGCCTCGCTTTTTTTTTGGAAGATTTTTTGCCTGTATTCTGACAGGACAGTGGAGAGTGACAGGAAATGAGTGGAAGAGAGAGAAAGGGAAGGATTGGTAAATGACCTTGGGTCGGACTCAAACCTGGGTCCATGGATTTATGGTACGACCCTTTAGCCCACTAAGCCGCAGCACCTCAAACAAAGCCTGACTTTGGGAGCTGTGGAGCAAGCGACAGCCCATGGGGACTCGAGTCAAACCAGCACTCATTTCTCAACCTCTCCTGATCTCTAACTCTCCCACTCACTTCCTGTCACTTTTAGACTGAACTGACCCTTCTGTATATAAAAGTCTTCAAAAACACTTTTAAAGAGTCTCACTCTCCCTCTCACCTCTGTACACATAATTTCAGTAACCCATGGTGGGGCCCATTTTGGTTGGGTACCTCATATTCAAACAACACTGTCAGGAAACAATTACCAATTGAAATGAATCGTGACAGGCCTGCAAAACAAAATGATCCCAAATAAGGAGGGTAGGAAGGGAGAAAATAATTTGAGGATTGGGACTCAATCAAGCCCACCACTGCGGCTGGAATTTAATCTAGCATGGTGAGGAGAAATCCAATAACTGAATTCTGGGGCTTTGTAGAGGATGCACAGTCCCTCCAATGGGATTCAGCCAGGATCTGATGAGACTCTGGAGAGGATCTGATGCTTACTGTTCCCATACACTACACGATTACCAAAAAGCTCCCAACACATCATGTATTCCCGTAGACTACATGATTACCAAAAAAACTCCAAATGCATAACGTTCCCATGGACTACATGAGTGGCAAATTCCATAAACGAGAGAACTTCCAAGAGGCTACAAGTAGTCACCAGCCTCAGAGACGTAAACAATCTTCCATTCAAAGTGCTATGTAGGATTAATTAGTTAGGTTAAAACATCAAAAAAGACTGTGAAGCAGCAACAGAATGTGAGGAAACCACAGCGCTGATGTAATGTCAAAACAAGCACCAGGCTGGCTCTCCTCCATCATCATGATCTACCATATGCAGCTGCCGTGTGAAACACTAAGCAACTGAGTGCAAAACTCCACTCGAGATGACTCAAAACTGTAAGTATTCCATTAAAACACAACATAGCAGCTTTAATGACCTTGAATGTCATGCTCTCTGAGGTATGGGATCTCAAAGGACTGACAGCATTGACAAAATGTCAGTGTCAAAGACAGAAAGGTCTTGCGGGAAATGCTGGTCTCGGATCAGCAAACAATCCCTGCCTGGTTACATATTCCTGGAGGTGTTGCCATGGGAGCAGGTTTACACACATATTTTCAGATTTTTATTCATGTGTGCATAACACCCGGAGAGTTTCAATTATTTTTCCCAGTGGCGGTACCTTTCACACAGGAAGCCCATTACAATGACTAAAACCCCAAACAACCAAAAGGTGTAGTTTCAGCAATCCTGAGAATGCTCCTGCCTGCTTATGCCGCTTGCTTATTCATTTACACACACACACACTTTCCTCTCCTTTTAGGTCATTAACCTGTCTGTCATTGTTTTTCCCATTATCTCATGAGCACTATGCATATATGCAGAAACACACTATAACCTGTGTCTGTTTGACAGTGTGCTAAGCTGATAATCACATAACAAAACCTACTGGCTTACTTCTAGTCTGCAGCTTTAGGTTAGTTAGAATCCTTTTCTTACTCTGCCCCATAGAAGAGGCCAAGCCTACCGAGGCACAAGCAGAAACTGTTTATTTTCAAATTCAAAGAGCAACAGCAGTGAAAAAGCCCAGACTGATTGGAATATGTCAGTGTGACTGAACCGTTCCTACAGACGAGAGGAGGTCACGAGCTGGAATACAAATTCATTCCCTACAACCAATATGTGAGGGGGAGAGTGAAGAAACCACATCTGTCAGACTCAAGCACTACCCAACATTTCTGACGTGCTTGCTTTATTAGTCCCAATCTCTAGCCATCTGGATGGAAGTTTTGTTCCCACATCACACTGGCCACAGACATTTGCAAACGAGTCTTCACTCCTCTACAGTTTGTGTTTTTCAGAGCTCAATGCGTATTAAAGCTCTTCACTGCCTTTTCAGATGCATGTATATTAGGGTGACAAGGTCTCCCCGATTTCCAGGGACAGTCCCTGGTTTTGAGGGTCTGTCCCCGGTAAAATACCAGAAAAACCACTTCATCCCCAATTGTTGAAGCTAAAACATTACTTATTTTAATGATATTGACTGCAGAAATAGGAGTGTCTCTGGTTTTTCAGGAAAAATCTAGGAATTGTTCCTGATTTATTATCTCAGAGGACTGATCACCTTAAATGTCTGCAACGCCTTCAGATGATTCAGAAACTATTCATCTTTAAAATGCAAACTTTATTTTGAAGTGGTGAATAAAAGCAGTTCAAACTCTGAATCACTGTTACTGAATTTTACAGCCAAGAATCAAAAGTCATCTAGCAGATGGTCCCTGATTTTTCCAAAGATAGAAGAAATATTGCCGACTCACCTGGTAGTACGCCTTAATCTGACGGATCAGGATGGAGAGATTTTGGATTCGCAGAGTGGAGTCATTGTTGACTTTCTTGTTAGTCCTCTGAACAGTGGCTTTAGGATTTCTGAGGAGGGAAATGCAAGTCAATCAGACAATGCTGCATTGAGTCCGACCTATTCACCAAACACAAGAATGAGTACAGCTGCAAAATAATTCAGTTTCACAGACAGAGGACCTTAGACAGCCATTAACACCACCAAGATTATGAGGAAGTGGTTGACCTTCCACAGTCCTGTCTCAGAGACAAGCCAAAAGTTCACTCCCATTTTAAACACTGTGGCTTAGAAGGACTCGCAAGTGGGTGTCAATGCTCCTCGTATAGGCTCTAAAGGCCAATATAGACATGGTGGATTTAGATACCTAAGACTTATACACTTTAGGGAAATTAGACATATGGCATATGGCATCCATGAATTTTTGGTATGTGTGAGTGAGAGAATATCCCAGGGAACGTTCTAGAAGGACTGCAGGAAACATTGAGCCAGAATTCCCTCCAGGCCAAAAACATGAATGAATGTTAGATGCATCAACCCACACAAACTGATCTCCTCTTTCTGGTGAGAAACTCCCATCGCTGACGTATGGAATTCTTATAGACCATTTCTTAAAAGGTAGAACAGTCTTAGTTATAAAAGCAGAACATATTAAATAGTGTAACTTCTTGCTATAAAATGTGGATATAAAGGGACCAGTTAAGAGGGAGTGGGGTAATGCACATATGCTCTTAGATGTTGCATGTCCCATCTGGAAATCTAGCAATTCCTGGACTGACAGGCTAATTCTGCTCATGTGAGGACCGTGGCAACTGAATTCTGTCAGTGGTTAATTGGCCATGTGTTTAAATGCTCCTTGATGTGGTCTCACTTTACTGCCCTACTTGGAAGCAATCAAAAACTAGCCAGACTTAAAAATAGATTAATAGCTCAGACAATATAGACCAAACCAAAAGGGAAAAAAAGAAAAAACAAACAAAAAAAAACAGACTAGCTCATTTTATTCTGCCAGGGACTGAAAGGATGGTCAGACTAAACCTCAGCCAAGCTCTGTTCTGCCCTGTGTCTGACCTCCAAGGTGATGAGCTAGGCTGGCTTCCCCAAGGACCTGGAGGCTCTCCTATCAGCTCAGAGTTGTGCTTTGATGATCCTCAGCGATGGATATGCTTCATGAGCAGGCAGAGATTAGCACATCTACTGCCCCACTGTTTCTCTTGGCTGGACAGATGGCTTGTGTTTAGTTAGCCTAGCGTCTGACCTCATTTTGCACTAGTACTCTTCTCATTGCGGGTGCAGTAGCGAAACACAGTGGTGTATTAGGGCAGTAGGGTGGGTAGGCATCCCTTTCTCTACAAACTAAAAACACCTACTGGACTCTTGCTAAGAACGATTAAAAGCAGAATTGCCACACAAAGCCAAATGTATTCTCCATTTGTGGCACTGGATAGGGTGGTTTGTGTGCGTGCCTTTGAGAGGACATGCATGCATGTGTGGGCATTTGCTTGCATCTGTGATCTTTTTTCCCGGGCTTTTTAGCATTGGAAAAGGGGTGGGGGTGGGGGGCGTTGTCCAAGCCCCATGTGCATCAGTACGATTTCCAGTGAACCTTGCCACAATTACTCCCCACAGCGTTAACGCTGTCCCACATACCTCCACAGCTCAAGGGACTCAACAAAGGATGAAATGGTTATCAGTTTGCTCTCCTCCACCACCAAAACACCCCCCATGCCCAACAAAAGCTTTTATATAAACACTCAGCCACAAAGATGCCAATAGAGATGGAGTAGCTTTGGCTTTTACAGGATTTTAGTTAAATGTCCTACATCATATGGTGGATTTGGCACCAAAGCATTCTGACCTCAAAAAGCCGAATCTCGGACATTAAAATAGAGCAGTCATCTCCTGACAGTTGCTCTCAGAAACATAACAGTTCACAGTGGACCTTTTTTGTGATGGATCTCATCTTCATTGAGGACAATGTGTCTGACTGCACACACACACATCTCTATGCACACAGCAACCTCTAAGACACACAGATACACACATGGCTCTTTTAGCGCTAGTGCGAAGGCACCAATCACGTGACCTCCCGCATGCCCAGTCAAGAGCCCTTTGAAGGGGGCACGATGGGGGGTAGGCTTAACCCCTTAATTAAATACCGTGGAGGGAACTGTAATCCTGTCAGCTAAAAGCGCTTGTTAAAAAAATGGGGAAGTGGGAGGAAGGGGTGAGGCATGAATGAGGGGGCTAATTTACATCACATCTAAATAACCAACCAGAAACGCATTTGCCTCAGCACAACACGAGTACTGACACGCTGTCCAGCTCAGCCCCCAACCTCCTCTCTGCTCTTTACATCACATCTCCATCATTCAGGCCATGTGGCTCTGAATGAGTCTCCTTTGTGTGATGGTGTGTGTGTGTGTATTAACCCCCCCCCCCCACACACACACACAAATACACACACACAACAACAAACACACATAAATGTACCACACCGATATAACAGCTTTTGCAAATCCGAAGTCAATGCAAAGTCAATAGCTGATGCGGAGCACAACAAACCCTGGGGCTCTCCAGCACTGGGGAGTAACCTACTTCTGACAGCCCGCATCAGACTCAGCAGAGACGGGGAGGAGGGGTGGTGGGTCTCCGAGTCTGAGCAAGAGGCAGGCATTGACTGAGCCCTGCTACATAAACAAGGCACGAGCAGGGGAAGGGGAATGGCCAGGAGTGGGAACAGGAGCAGAATCAAGAGTAGTGCCTGGCCACTGGCGGGTAAGAATATCGTGGGTTGGGCTGGGCTGGGCTTTTTGCATGGAGCTCCATGCTGAGATGCACAGTAAAAGAAACACAATGCATCATCAGGCAGCAAAGGCACCAGGGCAAACCCACTACCCTAATGGAGAGAAAAAAATTAAGAAAGCAAATTAAAAAAAAAACACTAAACTGCCAATTTCTCAAAGCTTAGACAGTATATAGTCTACAATACACGTCAAGGACAAACTTAGCAGGAGTCATGCACCCACAAAATCATTTGCAAGCCCTTAATGGATGGTAAAGGGCGTTTGCCGTTTCCTATTTGACTTGTATGTGCATCTGAACACTAATCAGCTGGGTTATTGTGCTTCAGTTCCACAGGCCTCTGCGTGCATTAGTCCTCCTTCCAGAAACGCTGGTGAGTACTCCCCATTGGGCTCCCAGCATGGCCGTGTTCAAATCCCGCCCTTCCAAGGTCACAGCAGCTGCATCCTGTGGCTCTGACTCAAGAGCATTTTCAGCACGCTGCTCAACATCCTTTTACCATCTACAGTCAGAGGCTCGCAGCTTCATGCAAACATTTTCCAGGGCTAAGACTAGGAAACATAGTCCAGGATTTTAGGTTGAAGTCAGGCAAGAGTGTTGTTGAATAATGTGAAATCCTGTCGTCCTCGAGTTAATTTATTGTTTACAAAGTTTTGGGTCATCTATTGTATTTTGTTTTTAATATGTCTCCGGATGTCTAGGATCACTATGATACATTCCAGTGACTTTAGTCAAAGTGGTCCCACATAAAATGCATCTGGCAATGTGTGGTTCTATTCACACCAAGAGCAAAGTCTCAAGACCATGCATGCAGACACAGGTAGTGGTGGTTGGTGTGTGGAAGGAGGAGGAGCACTAGTCGGAGGATATACTTTCTCCTTACCTGCTTGAAGACATCTACCCACAACACAAGCTTTTGATCTCCCAGGATAAGAACACCAACACTGGGGGATTCAGCAAATTACACACAAAGCCATCCAGCAGGAATCCTGGCTGTGCTTCATCTACCACACCAGGAGAGAACAATGAAGTGGAGGAGGCAGCTCTGCTCCTGACAGCGACATGCAGTGCAAGAGGAACAGACGTAAAGAAAGAGGTGTGAGTCTGCACTGCTACCCCATTATCTCCCTCTTTTGGAGTGCTAAAAGGCATCGTGGGGAGTGAGTTTAGGGTTGCTGGAGGACAGAGCCCAAACGGGATTAACTTAATTAAACTGTTGTCACTCAACAGATATCTTATCGGGTCCCTAAGCTGCCCCACCGCTGCGCTAAGAGCTCGCGTCTGGATGCACGCGTGGAAATCTACTGAGGACAGAGGCTTTTGTTTCAACCAAAGGCGTCACTGACCAAAGCCAAGAATTAAGCCATGGCAGGTCTGCTCCAACGCCAGCTGTGCGACGGTGAATGACTTGGACAGTCTGATTTCAGGTGCCGTTTTGTGACGGGCCAGAACTGGACAGTGACGCATGATTCATCAGATCTCCAGGGCAGTGGTCAGTAAGGAGCAGTGTGTGTGTGTGTGTGTGTGTGTGTTCTCTGCTTTGCTGCCGAGATGGGCAGAGGCCCACAAAGACACACGGCACGCAGCCGACCATCTGTGCTCCCAACTATAAACCGTTAGATAATCCACAAGGGCTTCCCCAGGAATATAAGTGCAGTGGCCTCAGGCTCCACAACTCACCACAATATGGCCACAAGGTTTAGTTACAACCAGCACCTACATCTGAAATGATTGACTACCTGGCTAATTAAAAGCATATGAAATGGGTTTTTCATAATGTGCAGTAGCCTACTTTAGGGGATTATGCAATCCCAAAGTGTTTGGCATATGCTGTGCATTAACATAATCTGATGTGATATTGACTGACACGTCACAAACATGCCTCACACAGCCCCAAGCTCGCAGTCCATTCAGTGACATGGGGACACTTGACACTGGACTTGTGTACCAAACAAGCCTTGCTTAAGTGTTCAAAGACAGCAAAATCAATCACTGCAAACACTCTCCACTTGATAAATCACCAGAAAAATAAACAAATGCCCTCAACAGGTTTACACAGCCAGTCCTAGTATTGATCACTTCCTCAAGAGAGTCACATATCATATTTAGAAGATGTAGGCTGGAGCAAATAGAAGATGCAGACTATATTAGTTAAACTGTCTTCAGAAGCTTGTCAATAAAAAATCAACTATGCTTACAAAGCATAGTTTCATAAATCCAATGACGATGCTGGAAAAGAAGGATTTACACCATTCTCCAATCCAGTGACAAAAACAACAGACATTCAAAAGATCTGGAAAGGTCGCCAGTTAACATACTAATGTTATCAATCAGTGTCTGAGGCACAGAGATCGTATTTGTCATGTCACCTAACAATGTCTGCTCTGTGCAGGAACTACACTGGGCCACAGAGTCACAACAGCTGCCCAACACTATGGAGGGACATCCATTACATCACTGCAGCCAGATCTAATCTTTGTGATACGCAAAGTATGAATGGCCATCCATCCAGTAAGTCTCTACCAGTGAAGGATTTCCTGAAGGCCGCACAGCTGATGCTCCAAGTCTCTAAAAATATGGGGGTGAGGTTCAAGCAATGATGTACTCTCATTACATTGCATTTGCATTTAGCAGATGCTTTTATCCAAAGCGACTTGCAAAAAGAGGGTAAACATTCAAGCTACAGCACAATTAAAAACTAACTAAGAGTCTATACTGCTAACAAAAATATTGCAGTATTTTGAGATGAAAGTGCAGGAGTGAAACTGCAGTGTAGAGAGAGAGAAGGAGGTGCATTGTTAACTGTGTTCCTGGTATGCAGAAATTTTTAGCCAGGAGATATTCTTGGAAGAGCTGGGTCTTCAACAATTTCTTGAAGGTGGAGAGGGTATCTGTTGCGCTGGTAGCCATGCTGGTGGAAGGTCATTCCACCAGCATGGAACAACAGATGAGAATAGTCTGGATTGATCTGTGCAAGGTGTTGGCTTTGCTAGAGGAACGTAGTGGTCGGAGGGCAACACAGAGCTTTAAGAGGGTATTAAGGTAAATGCTATCTGATGATAGAGATGGTAGAGGTACTCTCATGTGCAAAAGGCTATGCCAGGACACGAAAAGCTGCAAAGAGACCTACTTACACGGCCTGGAATTTGTAATGAGATGTGATGGATAGTCCCTTGATGGTCAAGTCAGCCTTTTTAACTTAACCTTATTCAGTCCAGCAGGGTAGACTACATGTGCCTGGCTATGGCCACAACATTTCAGATTTCAGTCCAGTAGGACTTCTGAATAAAACAAGGATGGTGGACACTGTGGTCATTGTTCGCCAGACTGAATGCCTTCATGGACATTTAAGCCCACAAGACAATATTACATAGTTAAGAAATGAAACGTTATGCAAAGGTGACTATAAAATCTGACTTAAGCCAATGGTCAAGAAAGACCATGGATAGGCGCTTGTAACATTAACAGCAGCTGGCACTGGTATACAAACTTAGATTTTAGTATTGCCTGAACAGACGGAGTAGCCGAGGCAAAACGCGGCATGATATCCAAGCAAGAGTGCAACACATACAAAAGGAGCGACAGGGAGCCCTCCAGTAAGCTGCAGATGACACTTCAACTTCGAAACGCTTGATATGATAACCAGTCAACTGGAAGCTCGGCTGCTGCCGATTTGGATGATGTCGTCTGGGGTTGAAATGGCTGCGTCAAGCCACGACCCATTGGCAGACTCCTTTTGTACTGGCTATCTTTCGGAACTGAGCCTCAAAATGTATTAATTTAGCATATGTTTTGATAATACTATATGTCAGGCCTATGTACTTACATCTCAAGCATGATCTCGTTCAAATATACTCCGTCCACTAATTCCACATATTCCGACAGTTTGCTTCCATCCTTAGATGATAACTGTCCGACTGTCTTCACCTAGAATGTGGAAAAGACAATGATTTTACTTTTTTCCCGAGGTACAAAAAACAACGTGATAAAATGTGGTTGTGGCAGTCTATGATACACAAATTTCTAGCAAGACCTCAACTCTTACCCAAGCGACCAAAGGAGTGAGCATGAATTGCTCCAGCAACGGAGCAAAGACCTCATTATCCATTTTGTCGTCGTGTCTCAATGACAGATTATTGAGATAAAAAAACCTAATCTAGCTTTTATTAGCTAGATGGTGTCAGTGAAATGGTCCTCTTCCCAGTCTTGGACGCGACCTCAATTTAGAGGCTACTCATGTGGTTGATTTAATTAAACAGACACTCATTTTGTAGATAGACAGTCCGTGCATATGTTGTCCAGGTTTTGTCAGAGAGTAACACAAAAAGCAAACGTGGAAATGATTCTTAGTCCAGTAAGGGTTTCTAAACAGTATCCTGGTACGCTTGTCTTACACGACCAAGGAATGCCTTGCATTTCTCAAGAAAAGTCGTAAATTATTCCACGGATGATTCCACGGTTCTCTCAAATGATCGCCACAATCATTCAAAGCATTTACCCTCGGCCCGCGCTGTATTAAGGATGTGTGTAAGGCTTGAGGTGAAAAATGAAGAAAAGCCTCGTTTACATCCTGATGTCAGTTCTTCAAGACACAATTCAAAATTCCTCCAGTAACCAGGCAGGCAAAAAATCTCTTGAAAAAGCTTGAAATCGCACCCAGTTAGGCTATGCCTTTAACTATCTGAGGCACAAAAAAAACTGATCGTCTCAAAATAATAACAATAAAACTGTCGTACAGAGGAGGCAAATTTGATCAGGTCTGGCAGCCTACCTACTCCACTTTTTCAGCAGAGAGTAGCCCGGCGGAATAGTAACGGCACAGATCTGCCGGAGAAGCAATCAGCAAAGCTGTGCGCAAGGCTTAGCACCGCCTCCTCCTCCTGCTGCGCCGCCTTCAAGGCATCTGATGTAGCCGCGTTGTCTACCTCCGCCAGACGGAACGCGTGTACAGTTTTAGATGGAGAAAGAAATAGAGCCAGATGTTACAATACCGTATCTGACATTATGGGTTGCAGTTAACCCCATGCTCCAGTAACATTCTACTTAGTATAATAATGCCTATTGCCTTTAGAATTCCCCTTTTATCGAATCACACCAGTACGCCAGGATAAACCGCAACATCATCATGTAGTCATATTTTTGGGTAAAAACCTAAATAGGTTATTAGGGCTACCATGATTTAGCTCAACGTAGCATCATAATAATCTGTAGCCCAATCCAACTATTTGGGCTTTATTGTAAAACAAAGTCAAGCACCTTTAAAAGCATTCTACAGATTATGTTTATAATTCTGGTATTTGTTGAGAAGTGGACCATACAGATTCATTGTAATAAGTGCACTGTGAAGACCACCAGTCAGAATGTCCTCATATACAGTGTCTTCATTGTCTGCATTCTATTGGGTGCAACGTGCTCAGTATTTTCTGTGAAACAGAGACACCTGGTGGGTGTGCATTTCTCCAAAGTGGATGCGCAAAAAAGCGCAAAGTGGGTGTGCGATACAGAATAGACCAAGTAAAAAAATGTTCAGGAATTCATACAATCAGCTACCATAAAAACACAAGCAACACGTTTTTACATTTTAGAAGAATAGATGCCAGTATATTCATGCCAATATTAATGGTTCATGTTTTATTTCTATTCATTATAATGACACTATCAGTGATTATCATATTGGCTCCTCCACACACATTTTTGAATTCCCTGCTGCATAATTAAATTAAATTAAACTTAAATTAATCTTCTGAGTTCTGGTCATTTTTACAGGACATCTTTCTTAACCTCTCAACACTTGTCAAAGAACCACAATTTTCAGTTGAATCCTTCACAGCTACACGTTTAGTTTTTACAATTCTGAACCCACCTTGGTGTGAGCTGCCACAGTATATTCATCAGTAATACTTCTGCTCCTGTCTTTGCCATTTCACCTTATTCCACCAGTTCTGCTGGCACTGACAAATAATTCATTTCAATTGATATTATTATACAGTCTTGCACATTTAGGATGGTGGTTCAACATATCCTTGGAAAGACAAAAGGGAGACACTACAATCGAAACCTGATTACTCCACTAAAAACAAAACAAACATACAAAAAACACTTTGGATGTTTATGGACTGACTGCCCCACATTGAACGGAAGCATCTCCGGGTCTCCTGTGGTGGTGATATGGAAAATCAAACACAGCTCATCAAACTCCCCTTTTGAGAGGGAAGTCCCTGTGGCACAATGTTAGCCTGGTTTTAATGCAATAAAACTCCCCAGATCTCACACCCTGGGTACAATATCAGTCTAATGTTAATTTGACTGCTGACAGGACAGAGCAATGGTGTCATGACTGGTTTGGGGGCTTTTGTGGATTCAAGTTTTTAAAAAGCTCAAAATATCATACTCTGATTGTGAAAATGGAACAATATTGTGGTAAATCATACCATCAATTTGTGTTAAATCTTCCCCTGAAGTTATGAAAGGTGAAAACCTTCAATTTACACTGATAACAGCTAAGAATGTTATCAGATGTCTGTAGCATTGACTTGTTTCCACCAGAGATAGGCTTTTAATTAGTCCTATACAGTCTACTTTATCAATATTGTTCTAAAAATGTGAATTATTGTGCAAATAAAAATTATTTAATTTCTTCATTACTCTACTTTAGAAATAATATAAAACAAAAGCCTGATGTTTTATGTGTTTGGAGAACAGATTTCCTTTGTGTTGAGGAAAGAGAAAAAACGATGCAGTCAGCAGGACCCACTCAGAACTAACAACTGCCAGAGCCACAACCTGTGTAAATCCATAGCAACCGCAAAACCTGGTAGAATCTCCTCCATTAATCTGTTGCCATAACAACGCAGAACCCCCCCACACACACCCCCACCCCCAACAGGGCGAGTATCATCCCTTCCATCCTGTGCACAGCCTCTCTGACAAATCCCCTTTGATTAATGCTGATGCACACTTCTGAAGTGCAAGTGGGGGGATCGTTTTGACACATCAGTCACAGCACTCTGCAGTGTGAAATTGAACCCAGTAAACAGTCGGGGAGGAGAAAGATGTGAAAGGAGGAGCCCTTTTAGAGAACAGTAGTGGAGAACCCTACAGGGTTCTGAAAGGCCTGTTTCAATCGCTCGTGTGTGGGACTGAAAGCAACAAATTTACAGAACCCACAATTTTTAACCAGATGGAACGAAACAGACTACTAGTTTGCTGATGCAGAAATTTGTCCTTTCAGGCTTGTTTGTGAATAGAGCTGATCTCTGACCGATGTAGATGTGTACACTGAACATCTCTCATAAATAATGTAGCCATGCGCCTGGAGTGGGACCGCAAGGTCACGTCAGGGTTTCTTGATCATACATTTGAAATGAGATTTAAGGTCCTTATAGAGCATATAGGAATTCCATTATTCATCGAGAACGCATGAGAAATCAGTTATGATGCGTTAAGTACATATTACGCAGAAACACTATATCTTACAAGCTGCAGGATATATATTTGTGGCCAAATATATTAGTTCACTGTGGCCCCAATTACTGCAATGGCAAATATTTACATTTTGGCACCTGTTTACTCTAATAAATTTGCGTTTTGAAGTCCGCAATGTGGCATATCACATACATTTTGTATCACTGTAATGTGGAGAGTAATTTTAGAATTCGTCTGTACAAGAACTTCAGTATACCAAGATTGCCCATTGCAATACACTGAATTATCAAATCACGATACTCTTGGTCATACTTCATGGTGAGAACAGTAGCACAGCTCGTCTTGGATTCTTTCAGGGATAAAGTCAGATGCACGTACGACGGATGCTATACAGAAAATTTGATGACTGTCAAACATGTACATTTCATTCGGCAACCCTTAACAGAAAATAAACATTCATGTTTAATGCCAGGCTCACATTTAATCTGAAAACTTTCCAAATATCAAATGTATACAAATGGTTTAGAGTGGACATAGTGGTAGTAAATGCACTTTTACAAAATTTCCATGGAGTAAAAGAAAAAAAAAAAAATCTACAGTGCGCGCTAGACATTTTTGAAATTTTTACATTTGGGCCCTCACAGCTGCTTCTTCATCAATCTGAAATGTCATCATTTCCGGTGTGGATTTTTGCTACATCTGTCAATAGGAATGTCTACATGCTGGGAGAGGCTGGTTGAAACCATCAGTGCTTACAGAAAACATCTCACAGAAAACCTAAAGCACAACTACCGAGAGCCTGGGTTCTTAGAGCCAACAGCTGGTGCAGGGAAAACTCTTCAGAACGTAAACACTTCTGGAGACTAGACATAGCAGAGGGCCACATCTTTTTAGATCTGTAACCGAGCAACGTCACAAACAGAACCCCCATACGTCTGCCAATCAGCTGCAAGAGGATTTTTTTTTTTAACTGCAGTTTAATACATCTTATTAAAAATCAGTATCATGACTATTCTACAATGAGTCAAATTATCTGATTAAAAGGGTAAACAGTGGTCCCACCTTCTTGTGCAAAAGTTTTACACTGGCAGGAATTGACTCCCCCAATTAAAAAAAAAAATCATTTAAAGAGGCAAACAATTAAAAAGAAAAAATAAAAACAAAAAATAAAACTGCTGTACAGTACTTTTAATAGACTCATGAATACAAGATTCCTGGCTGATATAGTTCCGCTTGAGCTTCCAGAGAGGAAGCTTTTCCATTCTTCAAGTTCTGATGCTCACCTTTCAGAGGCTGCATTTCAATTCAAACTTTTTTTTCCTTTTTCTCTTTAAAAATCTGCCATCCCACTTCCTCTTTTTTTTGGCCTGATTCTCGCCACCCAACCCAAGTAAAAAAGGACATGTTGCTCTTTTTAAGGGTTTGCCTGCCAAGCTTCCATCACTGAGTGGGCTAGTCCTGCTAGCCTGACTGGCCCTCCAGTCACCCCCAACCCCATTGCTCCCGATCAGGGAGCCTGTAGCAGTGAGGAAGCGCTACAACCCTGCTGGTGTGCCTGTGTCCTGGGGAGAGGGGCATGGATTGGGGAGGGAGGAAGAGCGGGAGAGAGGCAGGCGGGGAGCTCCTCTGGGTCCACAGGCTCTGCAGCTGTGGCTGTGTGAGAGCAGGAGGTAGAGTGGGTGGGTGAGGATGTTTGGGGGGAGGGGGGAGTGGGGGGGATGCTGAGGAGGGTCTCTTGTCCAGTGGACCGTGACACTGTGGCACCATGGGACACCAGACCTCAGGATAGCTTGTTTTTTATTTCATTTCTTTATGAGCCCAGACGGGGTCGTTTCCGTGGTGACTGTTCCTCTTCCTCATCCTCCTCTTCTTCGTCTTCTTCATCATCTGGATAATCCACAAGTCCCACCAACCCCGTCTGTGGACATACAGGAATGTGTGAGGGAAACTGGCTAAGTAAGAATCTATGAGTGTCTTGTGGAGGAAAAGGAAGGTCAGAGTCAGACAGAACAAAACAGCCAGAATGCACCTTTATGACTTCATATCATTGTGATCTTAAATACACAAATAAGTCCTTCAAAAAGGTGTTTCAAATTGGCAAATATAAAAGATTGTTGACCAAAATTTACAGGATTTGCCATCTGACAGTCTTGTGTCTTTCCTAGGGCGGTGTGGTACTGTACTGGTTAAGGAACTGGGTTAGCATGCTAGTAGTCTGGAAATTGTGGGTTCAAATCCCAGTATTGTGTCTGTGAGCTAGGCACTTAACCCTACGCTGCTCTAGGTGAGACTGACCCTTAAGTAACTGATAGCTGACAAAATGTAATTCGCTTTGGATAAAAACGTCTGCTAAACGCATAAATCAACCAGATTTTCATTTGGACCAGATGCCTGTAATGAAAGGCAACACGCTGACACGTTACCTTGACAACAGGAGTGGCTGGGAGAGCAGCTGCCTTGGCTGAAGAACCATTGGGACTGGCGGCGGAGGCCGAGGTGGCCGCTCTGCTGTTGGCGCCATTGGCTCCGTGCGCAGCGCCTGCAGAATGAGACAAGGTAAACTTAAAGCTGCCAGTTGAAGTCCACTTTGGAAGGTTTTCTTTGTCCTCACATTCTTTAACTGCAATGAGAGACAAGAAGCACGGGTGAGGAACAAGCTGTTCCAAAGCCTGACTAAACACTGAGATCGATGGTCTCGGTAGGACGGGCAGGGGAATGCGAAGTACCTTTCTTTGCCTCCATGAACTTCTCGTAGCTCTCGGGAAAGTCTTCATCGGACCGGCCCTTTTCTTCCGCAGCCTCGTCCTCGTCATCCTCGTCTTCATTTAACCACATTTCCTCCTCGTCCTCCATAGGCCGAGCGTCACGGCGATACCTGAGGGTCAGAGTGTCAGATCTTTAGGAGCGGTGGCATTAGACAAGATTATTCCCAGAGCTCATTAATGACGAATTAAGTAATTACACCTCTACTCCACTGACCTGCGGAAGCGCTGGGTCTGACGATCCTTCTCCTGCTCGTATCGTCCCTTCAGGCCTTTGAAAGTCTGGACGTACTCAATGGATTCAAGTGCTTTGTAGAAATTGTCCACGATGTGAGCAATGAGAGATTTGATGTCCTCCTTAATAAGGGAATTTCCAGAACAACAAAAAAAAATTAGTAAAACGTTTGGTGAGAGCAGAGCAGATTATGGTCCTCATAGTCTTGAGTCTGTCATACACACCACTTTGATGAACTCAAAGAGCTCGATGATGGCTGAGTTTAGAAGGTTGTATCGTGTTCCATTGTCAAGCAGGGCATTGATGACTGGCTCAAACAGGTTCCCTTTGATGATGTAGCGGTTGTAGTATTCGTCCTTCAGCCCAATGATCCTTCTCATGAATCTCAGTGCACCTGCGCACAAATATTAGAACATTGTTAACAGACATTCTGCAGAAGCTCTAACAATTTATCAGAGAAACAATTCAGCAGATTATAAAGTCAAAAGTTGAATGGTATTTAGAGGGTGTTTATATCCAAAGCGACAGTTTTTTTGGAACAAACGAGGGCTTGAGTTTAAGAGTGACAGCTCGCAGTTGCAGTTTAACGGAGTTGTTCTTCTCATAATAAAGACCTCATTGAGTGAAAAAACACAATTAATTTTAAATTAATTTGTATTTTCATTGCATTTTTATTATATAAAAAGTTAATAAAATATTAATGATTAATGGTTAATTCTCCAGATGATTGATTCATAAAATTTATTTTAATGCCCATCTCTAGTTGAAAGGTTGTAGAGCTACATTTTAACAGAGTTTATGATAAAACTTGCTTACTGCATTTCAAACAATGCAGAAAGTGTGCTGCTCTCTTACCATAACCTTATCATTTCCAGCACCTTACAAGGCCCTTACATCTGTACAAAATAATTCTGAAGTCTGGGTTTGGGATTTCACTCAGCTGCAAAACATTTTCTACACTTGTGTAGCAGGAAAAAAAGGGCTAGCATGATTCAAATAATTGCTAATTCAATTGGCTCCATACAAAAATCCCACCAAAGCATTTTTTTCTTTGCCAATGTCAAAAAAAATGTAAGCAAAACATATTGAAAGCTAGTTGGGGTAAACCCAGATGAACCTGCTAGCAAACGCTGCTGGTTCGCCTGGAGTCGCATCTATTTTTGCCCATCTCCAACCCCCACCCCTACACACACCTTTATCTAGCACAGGGTGCACTTATGTTGATTAGCCCATCAGTGCATTCAGCAAATCAGCAAAGCGATGGTTGTGTTAACATTTAACCATATGTACATATATTTTCCTTCCACTTGAGTAAAAATATGCACCCTCATCACATAAAGGAGGAATTACAAGGCAGGCTGTGCTTCAACAATGCTCAACATCTGAAATCCATCAAGATTCTAGCCACAAAGCACGTATTTGATAGTGAGCAGCCAACTGTTAACCACTAAAAAAAAATCCCACAGATCTGCCAACACAGCAGAATCTACACCATTTTTCTTGTCATGAAGTTACAGCAATACATAACTCAAATAGCTCATATGATTTAAAAACACATTATTGATAACTGCTATGAACTTTTTTCTACACTCTTCTGGTGGGCCAGGCATCTTCACGCCGTTTCACCTTGAGCAAAGAGTCCAGCATCTCTTAATTTGAATACATTTATTTCTTGGTGGGCAGATACTTCCTGTGAACTTAAAAACTACTGGGCATGCATTCAATCGTTCTCTACCACTTGGCTGTGACATTGCCTTTAGGCCTCCCACTGAGGACATAACCTTCCCTGACTTGCATGCCGGAAAAAAATACTTGAGGCAACCTAAGCCTTTGGAAAATTCCCTGATGCATTACTGTAATGCAATATTGAACGAAAGTACAAGGAGGCATACGTTTCCCAAGACATAGCTGCTAACTAAGTTAAGTGACCATTGCTAACTAAGTAGCTAAGTGGCTATCCATAGTTTTGGGAAATGCACATTGTGCTAGTTCTCCACAGTAGGGCGTCAACTCACACAGCGCCAAGAAGGTGTGTTTGGAGTTCATGAGCACAAGCACTCTTCTCAGCAGGTCCGTGTTCATGATGTAGTTCTTCATGTGGTACGTGTGATGCTCCACACAGAACGTCAGAAGCTCCAGTATCAAAGCCAAGAGCTGGGCAGTCTGGAAATTATCTAGAAGAGGCAGACAGGACGCAATCGCAAAAATGAAGCACAAAATGGAACCTTTTAAAACAAGAGCCAAAAAACATAAAAATTGCTGCTTTTTCAGAGTCTTACCGGGGCACACGCGATTGATTTTTGTAGACCCCTCTTGTATATCTGCTGGAGAAAGGGAGAATGTGTTAAAACATGCTAGGGGGAACATTTCTGCCGCCAGTGATGCATTCTGGGTGGAAAACACCAAAAATAACCAATGGGATGGGAACATGAGGGGTTTTCAAACCAGAATGCCTCGCTGGCTGGAGTCGTCTGCAGCCAGTTTGATAGTCAGGTAAAGTCGAATGCACCTTAATCAACCAGAGGTACTGAGGATATCAGGGCTTGGTAGTGATTTCACAGAGGCATTGTAACAGAAACAGTGGTGTAGTAAGGCAGGCTGTCCCACAGATCAGAACTAGATGTTATGTGCAGGACAGATCACAAGCGCGGAACCTCTCCTCACCTGTTGCATCACTGTCTTCAGCAGTGTTGGCCAGTAGTGGAGCTGTGAGCACATGCATGCAGTATTTGTAGAAGAAGCTCAGGAACTCCGTCTTCTCAGTTTTCTGGGAAAGGGATAAATGAAATAAAAAAGGAATGACACCACTGATGACTTATAAACACAGCCATGCAATCACGCAACCAAACTGACAATGGCATACCAATGTATCCATATTAAAACAAATGAATAAAAATAGTTTCACTTACATTAAAATTGTTGAATAAATCTGTCACAATGTTATTGTGGCAATCAAACTGCATGTATGAGTGATGCATGGAAATGTAGAGTAAGAGATGCCTTTATTAGTCTTACATTGGTGGGGGCCAGCATGTTCTCAGGGTCAATAAGGGTTCTCAGGAGACCCATCAGCTGCACTGCACCCCCCAGCTCTGGGTCAGAGTCACAGATCATCTGCCTGATCACCACGTTTATCAGCAGCACATCCTACACACACACACACACACAAAAACAAAGAGTGACAATATGGAGATCAGTACAAAAAGTCAAAGAAATGTATGGATTCTACGTCCATAGGATATATACGTTTTAATGATGCTATCGACTACAATTACCAATTTCACATGAAAAAAAATTCCACTTCACCTAAATAGAAGACACTTCAAGTAAATAGCATGGTCCCCACAAAATTGCACCTCACTGGTGCATCTGAATCCCAACTCAGACTCAGACTGAGCTAAATGAATTTTTACACCTACTGCACAATATTTCACTGCACTTAAGGCCTTAAATTCATATTTGTAAATTTTACACTTTTACACCCCCGCAGACACCCTGTTTAATGTAACACATGCAACTACTACAAAGGGGGCTAACAATTTCCGATGAGATTTTAAGTGAAATTCATGGATTCTACGTCCATAGGACGTACTTTTTAATCATGCAATCGACTACAACTACAAACTGCACTGTCCACTTCCCTCATAGAAGAAACATTTCAAGCGAATGTCATGGGTCCACACCACATGCACCGCACTAGTGCATCTGCAGTAATAATTCACAATAGGGCTGCAAGTACTGAATCCTTTCACTGGACCACAGCTAAAAATACCTTTGGTTTACTACCTTCTACACTAAGTTCATTTAGTGCATGCGTCATCTGACACTGTAACAAATACATAACCACACACAGTGCATAATGTTAACTTACTGTGAAACATGCATTTCAAAACTATAAAATACAACTTCACAAACAAAGGCTATTTGTCCTTAGTTGTATTTTTAAGAAGGATAGAGGATTGTATCTTTGGCAACAAATCAACTGCGAATAAAGAACAAATACATGTGCAAAATGGGGGGAGTATGCATCCATGCACGCAGGAGACGACGAGACAGATGAAGAGTGGATGACATGTTTTACAGTCTATACACTACAGCATGTTGTCCCCCTTATGAAACATTAAATTTAGACATTTTCTGCCTTTTACGGCTGCTGTGACCTTGGTTTTCCAACATCAACGCAGACCATAAAAAAGATATCACGCAGTTTTATATCTCTGAACGTGTTTCAGTAATAACACCCCAAAGCTAAGTAACAGGTTACAGAACGCACAATATCAAATAGCACAGACTTTTTAAAAAGGTGAACTTTGTTAGTAGGAATTTAATGAAGCCTTGAGGCAAAGGATTTGTACATTTTTTGTAATCAAATTATTTGAGTTACACGAGTAATCATTTCAGCCCTAATTCACGACTCAGGTCAATTTAAGACCTAAACTAAGTGTATTTTGGACCTACCGCACAATATTTCACTACATTTTACACTTTTAAAGGCCTTAACCTCATATTTTTTAAATTTTAGACTTAAGACTTTAAGACTCTGCGGAAACCCTGATCAAATTAGATACCCCAACAAATTTTGAAATTTGAACGACACGCACGTGTTTATATTTTTTCCAAGCTGGTCATCATCTTTCTCCAACTATTTTCTGGGCTCTCGCTGTGTAAATTCCCAAGGTATCCTTCGTTTAAAGTCTAGACCTGACCTCCCTCTGATTTAAACTGCGTTTTTACGGGTTGAAAAGTATTAGGACACCCTACCCTTACACAAAAACCTGCAAAAACAAGTGCTAGTGCCAAAAAAAAGTGGAAGTAGTTCAAATGGGACCAGCTAAAAGACGTGTGGTAGGTGGAGCTCACACTTACATCATCTGCCTGCTGAGGTTCCTGCATGACAAACTCTCGCACCATGGAGGGACTGAACTCCACCAGATAGGATAAGATATCTGTAGCGGCAGCCCTCACCTGGAGGTCATCCATGGCCTGCACAGAATACACAGCAATTCATTACCATTATAAAGGCTGGATAGAACGGCCCAATATTTATCTCATCAGATAATATAAGGCATAGAACAGTAATGGTACACATCACAGTGGCAATCATGGCACTAAATACTACATGCCAGACAACCAGAGAACGCCAATGGAGAAATATAGTAGCAACCACATGGTATTTTCAAAACATACTAACAAACAGAAAGTAAACACAAGTTAAACATGTTAGTATAAACAGTCTTAAACTCACTGAAAATGTTTGCAATGAAAATTACAACATGTCTAGGTACAGCCAGATTGGTTGGAACATACCATCACTATTTCCAGTGCAGGCAGAATTCCTAAATTTGCAAGGGTCTTGAAAAAAGCATCCCTGTTCTGGGGCTGCAATGTTTGTGAAAAAGCACAGAATTCTTTGAAGAAGTTCACCTGTTAAAAAAAAAAAAAGAAAAAGATGACATTTAAGAGACATGCAAGAAACTCACTATATTACCACTGGATATAATTTGTGACAAGACACATCTTTGGCATCATTGTGGATTTGGAGCAATTTTTGATGTAACCACAGACACACTCGAAAGATCAAGAGGAAAAATTTCACAGTAGAACAGATGCCTAAGCTATCTAAATGGGATGTCATAACATTTTCTGTAGGCGCAATGGCCAGGTGTCCATAAGGTGTTCATCTTTGGCATCATCTTGAATCCTACCAGTTCTCTCCTCTTATTGTCCTCTGTGGCCTCATCTGTTAGTTGGGCAAACACCTCTGTTAGGAGCTTCTCATTCTCCTGTCGAGAAGGGAAATTAAGTCTGTAGTCAGTTATACAAACAACAACGCCACGTTGGTCCCAAAAAAAGCTTTAAAAGAATGAGGTTAATATTCAGCAGAAAAGATGAAAATGCTCAGAATAAAAGCAGGTTTGAAAGACAAAAAAATGTGTGCATACTGCTGGAATGCCAGAACTCTACAAACCAACTATGTACAAAAAGGGATATTTTTGTAATTTTATAATCGTGGTAGAAACATGTATAAGCATGGAAAGTTACATTTTTGTAGTACATTTTGTAGCAGAATCAACTTCCAAGTCAATAGGTCAGTAGAATCAATGAAAACCATAAAACACATTATCAGGACTCCACATTTCGGCTTGTAGACCTCGGCTTGTGGTCTCATTTACATGTCAAACAAGTCTATGCACCAATTCTTCTCCTCTACACCATTTCACAAGTGAGGGCCAAGCACAAATCAGAAGCACATTTTCAGGCAATACATCTCCACCAACATAACTGGAATTCATGATTTTGATACGTCACCCAAATATATCTCAGACTACACATCACAAATACACACAATGAAACACACATGATATGTGACAAAAGCAAGACGCTACAGAAGGCTATACAGCGTTCAAGCTCTTCTTCACTAACCTACCTGCAACATGCTAACTATCTCCACTTTGTTGAAGAATATGAATGATGTTAGCGTGGACAGGAAGTTCTCCTCAAAAACGGACGGGGTGGGGAGGATGATGTCCTGGATGTACTGCACGCGGTACGTCTGGTGAATTTTCTGCCGTAGCTCTGAGTCTGTGATGGGAACCACCTCCTTGAATTTGGCCGTCTTTGTGAGAAACTCCCGGTGCCTCTTGGGCTGAACAAGAGCCGGGTCATACTCCAGGCAGCCAACAACGTCCATGATGCAGTCATCGGAGAACATCACCTCGAAGAGGGCCGCCTTGTTGAGGAAAAGCACGCCACGCACAATCTCATAGAGATGATGCAGGCCCTCTAGGTCCTCCAGGTCCTCACAAGTCCTGAAGAGCTGCAACAGCTTCTTGATGTAGCCTTCGCTCATGAGGGCCAAAGCCAACTTCTCCCGTCGGATGGGAGATGAGAGCACAGATGTCACAAGGTCAGCGATTTCCTCCAGCCGAGCAAGTTCACAGGGAGGCAGCTCTACCAGGTGACTGGTCTCCGGCAGTTCATCCACACGCTCCTCTTCTGATTCATCGACGGGATCCTGGGTGATCTCCAGGGATGGGTCCTTACCCTGCACCTAAGGAACACATTTACCATTAAAACAAGGGGTGATTCAACAGACGAAAAAGGAAATTACTTCCACCTCCACCTCTGATTCAAGCTTTTTCCCCCCAGTCCCTATTACGGTTCACTTATAAAGAGCTTAGTGACTCATTGCTAAATTCAATTAGGGTTGCTACAGAAATCTGATCCAGAAACATTGCCAACAAAGAAAAAGAAAAGAAAAAGAAGAGGCAACAAAACAATCTCAGAGTGCACATCTTGTTATGATTCCCTATAATCGCTGGGCCAAACCAAAAGATTTGTAAACTGGGAGTGAATTTATACTTGACTTTGGTATTCATGACAACTACACACAATTACAATGACATTCAAGACAATAACTATTTGATAAGATTCACACTTCAAAAAACAAAATAAGTGAACGCTTAAAGGAAATTTAAAAATACTGGAAATATGCCTAATACCTCACAAATCTTCTCCCAGATTTCATCACAGCCAGCTTTCTCTTGAAAACTCAGTGCAAGGTCATAATTCTCTGCTTCTGACCAAACAATCAAGGTGTCCTGGGAACAAGAAAGATCATGAGAGGGTTAAGAGTTAGCTAAAATTTCTACTAAAATTAGTCCAAAATTTTAGCCCATGTGGCAGACAAATATGGAAAAGCCATCCCAACATTTACTCATAATAGCCAGGTTTAGTCCAACAGGACAGTAAAGCCTAGCTCAAACTCACTTGTTGTTTCTGATATGCCGTGTTTGGACTGATTTTCGACTCCAAGAGAAGCGAGCCTGCAACACATAGTTCATATAAAGTTAGCATTGTTTCTGAAAAGCACTTCTATTTTATCTTTTACAAAGTCCAGCATATATTTCACCAATCAATCAATAACCTACATAAATACAACACACATATTTGACAAACTTGTCAGCCAATGCACCTCTCAACAGTGTGCAAATACTAAAGCCTCTCAAAGGCAATTGCTGGCAAACTACTGACAAGCGAGTTGTCCAGCTCAGTAAGCTACTATAACTGCAAATTGTGTAAGTAACTTGTCACACAAGTGGATAAAGCATTTCTCCCAAAATATCGCTTCACTAACTTCATGGTAAGGTTGATTTGAACTGGTACATTTCCCTTCCAGTTACAATATCGTTCAGCTTATGCATGCTCATGTCAAATAACCCATTGGTAAATATCTATTTGCGAAAAACAAACAGTAACTAGCATATGGACATCCAACGTCATACACTCCAGTTGGGTAGCCAAGTTGAGGGACAAGCTATAATCAACCTCAAAAGAATCAACTTCACCCCACAGATACAGTTACTCCAAGATCACCAAGAATAACTTTGACTTCTTTCTGCAGCCATCATTATAAGCTCAAGTAAAGGTAACGTCAACGATAAGCCAACATCAATATATCGGAGGCTAACCTTTGCAGCTGCCAAAATAATTACGATTGGAAATCCTCTTCTACCATACCTATTATACGTTAGTGTAAGGTTAAACATTTAATTGGCCAGTTTAGTTGGTGTTAATCCACAGAGAGTGTAATAGGAGGATTCTGGTTACTCTGAAATATATAAAACTGCACTAACCTTGCTTATGATAATGCTGATTTTTTAGCTAACCTACAGCTAACTTACCCTGGGGTAAATCCAAACTTTCTGATGGTGAAGTCACGTTAGCTATATGGGGCTATGGTAATAGTGATACATAATTATGATTAAAAGTCACTATAACTTGTTACCCAAGACTAACGTGAGACCGCTTAAGTGTATAACTAACCCTTAGCTACCAGTAAAGCTACGTAAGAACGGACAGTAACGTTACAGTAAAGGTAGCTATCGTGTTCATTTTAACCTCAGATAACTTACCAAAATAACTTTCTACCTCATGTTAGTCAACTTGTATAAATTAATACCAGTTAGGAGTCTCACTACTGTGTATCTAACATCAGCCCTTGGTTAGTTTTTAACCCTACAAACATAACAGGCAAGGACTACGTGGAGGACGTAGACCAGGCAGTTCAAAAAGTTAGCGATGGTTTGTTATATCTGCGGCCTACTAACAGGCCGACGACTTGTAACGGAGAAATTCGTGGCCAATACTACAAATAAGGTATCTAACGGAACCACTGAACTCGATAATGAGAACCAAAAAAATGCGCTCTGGTGTTGTGAATCAAGTTAACACTGGACACAACATCTCGTGAAAGAACATTCAGTGGAGCTCTCGAGACGATATACCATTCGAAGCGCAGCGGACTTGCTTAGCTAGCTAGCCGATTAGCCAGGGTAGCTACTCACCGTCAGACTCGGCCCGAACCAACAAGCACATTCCGTCCAACTGGTCGACGTAAGTGGATGAAACATGTCCCGTTCCTCTATCGTCCCACTGCCGGTCTTCATTTAGCGTGTAGACTTTTACACGCCGTCGAGTGTCCGACATCGTTTTGCTCACCTCAGACACAGCTTCACCCTAATTTCAATTAAACGTATTTCTCAACCCAGCGCATCAAACTTTATAACTACCCGCATGTTCCAGCCACACTGCTGACAAATAGTTCACGTACATGTATATCGACTTCAGAAATGGCTTAAAATCATACGATAATGGAATTTCAACATGTAGGACCGAATAACTACTACTACACTGTCACAAACACAACAACTAGCTATGTCGGCCGTTCTTCTATCCGCCATGGACCGCCATCTTGTAATCGGATCTTGTGTCTTTTTCTTCCCCAACGTCAATCAAAACGTTTACCGCCGCGGGGTCTCCTCCGAGGGGCTACGGAAGCCGAAAGCCATCAGTTTACAAAACGCCTACATTTTCATATTCCATTAACGATAACTAACCTACAAACCTTGGCAAATATCAAGCGCGAGGGGTGTAGCGCTTATTACATTGTTTCACATTCAACTCTAAAGGTTTAACTATGATAGATTGTAATTCATCACATCACATTTCACATTAGTTACAAGTAATATTGATATTGATTGAGTGCACTCAAGCCACAACAATATGAATGATACAAAAATTATAAGGAAGAGTAGAGCACTGTTGTTTATTTACACTATTCATTAGTACATACCGACATAGAAAAGACATGCACAATACAAACAACTGTAAAACATATACATGATACAAGAGTCTGTTTAAATCAAGAGGCACTTGGAGTTTGACCATTCACTGTCCCCATGGTGATGCTGTGTTTGTCAGTCAGTGTTTTTACTACTGATGCTGCTGGAGACTGGAGCACTTTCCGAGAAAGTCTCATCCTGCCATCTGTTGGGTCACGTCCAAAGAATTTCACCTATTGAAAGAAAACCATTTAAAATGTGTTTTTTTTTTAAAGAAATGAATAGTTTTGCTACCAGCTTAGCGACTACACTTTAACCGAAAACATATTTTAAATACTCTCTGCAAACTCTTTAGGCTGTTCAGAGCACTTACCTGGATCTGCTGTCCAACTTCAAAACCAAGGGCAGATGGATGTTTAATCTGACATAGAACATGAATAATAATATAACAATAATATGTTAATATTTTCTAAAAGATATTCATAATTACTTGCATTGCATTCATGTGCGTTCAGAACAGACAACACTCTTACTAACCCGCTTATGGTCCAACTGAGAATTGTGTAGAAGCACAGGGCTCATATTGGGATAAAGCTTCACCATAACTCCAATATCCCTGTGGGTGAGGATGTGCAACAACAGTAATTTTACATGCCTCTGCTTAAAATAAAATCACACACAATAATGACTAATCTAGAAAATAATATACATTTTTCAAAAACAGTAGCCTACCGTATCTCAGTGATAGTTGCAGTGTAAATGGCACCAAATTCAAGTTGGTGTTCTTGCTGAGCACACAAAAAAATTAGACAATAGGTTAAATATATATAACAGAGCATTAGGCAATCATGCTTACATGAAACAGTAGTAATTTACAAAAACACAACCAAATATGAACAAAATTCTCTCACATCATCCTTGCAAATCTCTGTGATAAACTCCTGGGCTTCACTCATGGCACCAGGCGTGGGCGCAAACACAGAGAAAGTCTCTTCATCTACCTGACTTATTGTGACACCTATTGGACAGAATAGAAATATGATTTGCACACATATTTACTTTACCAAGTCTAAGTGCTACATCTTCAGCACTTAATGAAAAGAATAAATCAAAGAGCAGTTTTAGTGTCACAGTAGTACTGAACAGATATTACACCTGTTTGAGCTTGAATCCGCCGCAAATTGTAGCCTCCTGGTCCCACAAAACGGGCTCGCTTTGAGATAGGCACACGGACATTTTCTGCAAACAAAACAAGCATATGGCTCTTTAAACGAAAGCACATGATAAAATGACAAAATGAGCATGTGAGTTGTACAGATCATACCAACAACAGGCCCATTTTCCTTTCTGGAGGGTCTTGACTTTGCAATAGTCCGGTTCATGATGGTCAAAATCTCCTTTCTGGCCACTGACAAAACACAAAATGAAGAGCATATTGGGGACAATGAGCACAGAAGAAGCCAATGCTAATTAGCTGACTTAGTAATAGAGATTTTTTTTCCTCTCTACTTTAGTGTTACCTGTAGCCTGCTGAATAGCCTCCATTACTATTTTCAGAGGCAGCCCAGGGATCTTGATATCAGCCTAAAAGGAACAGATATGTTGGAAGAATGCTGCAGAAAACCAAAGGCATAGCAAAAGAGAAATCCAAAACTAGGAGAACACATTGCCTAGTACTTGTACCTGTAAGGCATTGATGCCTTTATTTGTCCCTGCCATTTTGAAGTCCATATCACCGTTGTAATCCTCAATACCCTATTGTGACAAAATAAAAGACATAAAAAAAAACAAACCCACTTCCAAAATAGGTAACGAAAACATGTGGGGAACTAATTTCAATGATGGACAAAGGGCAAACTGCAAAATTACTTGCTTTTATTTTTGCCTCTTTGTTAAATTAGCTGAAAGCAATCATCTGAAGTCAATCAACCCCTCGCCCTGTTGTTTGAATGTTGCCAAGTGCTGCTGGTAGGAATAAGAATGAGAAAATTTGATACAGTGTAGACCAACTAGCAAAGCGACAGCATATGCGATAATAACATCATAAACTACCTATGGGCTATGAGTTGGCTGACTCAGGACTATTGCTTTCAGTTAGACTTTGCAGTTTTCCCTGTGATTTAAACAAGGGCCTGAGAGGAGAAAGCAGTTTGGACAATTCATACCAGAATATCTGTCAGTAACCTATAATCCTGAATTTCAGATGGTTTCTCAGGATCTGGCTTGGATATCAAGCCAATCGCCACACCAGCCACACCTGATGATATTGGCACACCTAAAGCCAAAACAGGTAAAGGTCGGTTAAGCCCAAGATATGTCTGGATCCCTTCCTTTGTTATCTTTCCAGGGCGATATGGGACATGACACAATACATACCAGCATCCATCAGAGCCAAACTGCCTCCACACGCTGATGCCATAGATGAAGATCCTGGAGTAGAAACAAAAAGTCAGCCACATAGAGAAAAACACAAATCATAGCAGTAGCCTCATGACAAAGATAAGAGCACAAACCATTGGATTCCAAAACTTCTGATGTGACACGAATTGTGAAGGGAAAGTCTTTGGGGATGATGGATCTCAAGGCTTTCTCTGCTAGCGCTCCTGTTGGATCACACACAAAACAACATTATTAAGAATCTTACAAACAAAACAAAATGATCTTATTTCTCATTAGCATCAACAAACACTGACCGTGGCCCAACTCTCTTCTGTTCATACCACCCATCTTTCCAGTTTCATTTGTTGCGTATGGTGGGAACTGAAAGACAAATTAATTTAATAAGAAATCAGTTAAGTCACATTAAGATCATAGTATATTTTAAACTTTGAAATTTTGAAACACATTTCTATTAATGAACTTACTTCATAGTGAAGCATGAAATTCTTGTCCTTAATGCCACTGATAAGAAATATGAAATGAAAGACAATATGTTAGATGATGGATTTGGTCATTTTCACACACATATTAAAAAACTAGTTATATTTCTATGATCCAACAATCCTACCTTAAGGCTGTGGTAATTAGATCTGTTTTGACACTGGATTCAAGGGAATCAAAAGTAACAGTGCAAAAAACCTATGGCAAGAGACAAACGCACAGTTAAAATACATTAAGAAACACGCTATTTAGTTTAGTTAAGTATTTTTAATTTAAACAAACACAGGTAAAATCATCACTTTAAATATGTTACACCTGTGTTTGTCCTCTTTGGAAAAGTGCAGAGCCATGTAAAGGCTTGAAAATGTCCACTTCACAAGATATATCCCTCAGTCCAGTCAGGCTTCTTCCATCACATCTGAACAACAATAGACCGCAAGTAAACACCTTTAATAAAATCTATGACACATCAACGACGTCTCTGCAGATGAAAATGTAAATATGTCACGGATGTCATCACAATTCTATATGACATCTTCAGAGGCTTACCTCTTGTATTCGTTGAGCACAAGGTTTCGAAATATTTCTTTTGAAACCACATTAAATGACTCAATAACTTCGAAAAAGTCTGCCTGAGGATACTTTTCTAAAAAAGGACATAAATCGGAAAGTTAATAAATATGATAAACTAAGATAAATAAAGTGATGATGATGATTAATGATAAATAAAGACATAAAAATGGCTCTGGGTAGCAGAAGATTTTGAAGCAATGCATCATCAGATCTTTACCCCTAGTTTGCTCCTCAGTCTCCAGTCTTATTTTGTTTATAGCCTCATCTCGAGAAATCTAAGGAGATAGGAGCTCTTAATATGAAGAAGAGGAAATGAATCTGAATCAGCACATACATGGCAACTTAAAGCAGTAAAGGATGCTTACTTTATCATGGGTGTAGTCTGTGTACACTGCATATATCCTCTCACTGGCCAGTCTGTAAAGCAAATATGAAAACATGTCACAAATCGGGGTTCAATTCAACAGTGTCTGCAATGTGTCACATTAGCATATATTGTATCTATAGAACTCATCATGCTACTGATAGCTCACAAAAAAAAATCATCTAAGGAATGAAAACAGGACAGGATGATGTCTTACTTGCGTACATAATCCACTATCTCAGGGGGAGCGGTGAACAGCTTTTGAGGCGTTCGTTTGACCACTTTCTGCTCTCTGACCAGCTGCTGAATAGCCAGAATGATCTGCTGTATGTGTTTGACTCCAACCTTGACAGCATGACAGAAATCTTGCTGAAGAACGTTTTCTGCAGAGGCCTCCATCATCACTGATGAAAGATACCAAAAGTGAATGCATCTGTGAGGCTTCTAATGTAAGTAAGTCAGTAAGTTAAAAAGTATTTATTTTCAAAGTAAGCTTTTTATTTTAAACCAAAATGGCTACTTAAAGCATTTCACACAAAAAATACACAATGATGGACAAAAATTATTAAATGGGCATTCCTCCTGGTGTGAACAAAGTTGTCTGGATGCTCGGGCCTCTCTGATCACTAGACCCAAGGCAACCAGTCCTGAATTCCTGCACATCCTTCATCTTAATGTGCCCGTATTCCCTCTCCAACCAGTTAAACTCCACTGGGAGCCATGGGTAAGACGTACCTACTTGACTGTGTGCTGCTCCAGCCACAACCAGGTCCAGAGTACTTTCAGACATTTCTTTTCGTGTGGGGTTCACAATAAACTCTCCATCAACCAGACCTACCCTAACAGCACCTGACAGACAGACAGACAGAAGTCACATGGACCTACATATATGTCACATGGACCTGCATAGTCATGTGGACCTACATATAGGTCACATGGACCTGCATGTATGAATGTATTGTTTTACAAAGGGCAATGAAGCAAACAAGTAGCATGCATTCTATACATACCTATTGGCCCATTCCATGGAATGTCTGACAGGGCCAGAGCAGCAGAAGCTATTGGAAACAAACAAACCATATAAAAAGTGCCTCGAGGAACATGACTTGAAGTTTGAAGTTAATTTATTTAAGACTGGGCCAGAATGTATTAAGTACAAATGTACAAGATTATAGCCATATAGGCTCATTTCCATCTTTTGTCCCTTGATTGTGAAATTATTGTGTTGCTGGCTGAAAAATCAACCCATCAAGCTCACCTCCATTAATAGCCAGCACATCTGGATTGTTTACTCCGTCGACTGCCAACAGGTTACACAGTACCTAAAGACATGTAAAAGCATAACTGGCATGAGCTTAACTTTAATGGAATTTAACTCCAATGAAGTTGATACAAGATGTTGAAATCACTCACCTGTGTGTCATAAAAATATCCTGCTGGGAAGAGGGGCCTTATTGACCGATCTGAGGAGAAAGAATAATTCAGGATCAAGATATTAACTGAAGGTTTACTATCGTAGATTTTTAAATTGATGGAGTATGTAATAATTGCTGTGTGGTCTAATGATAGGGTGATAAATCTCACCTATGAGTCTACTAGTTAGGATTTCATGATCTGTAGTACCCAACTCTCGACGAAGGTAATTGGTTGGTATTCTTCCAGCAGCAGCAGCCTTCTGTCTGTAATCCACCTGATCAGAAAGCAAATGGGTTTTTTCATTTGTAAATGCAAATGTAGATTAACACAAAATATAACCCAAGTTCAAGAACTTGAACAAGAACTTACGACAAGTGGCATGAACTGAGAGGGAGAGGGCTTTATTTTGCTGACAGCGGTGACCATAACAGAGGTATCCCCAAGCTAAGGTGAGTTAAAACCAGAGATGAAAAAACACATCATCAGATTGTTTCATTGGAAAAAAATGAATGTTCAGTTATGCAGTGTC
The DNA here is from genome assembly GCA_015244755.2 of Tenualosa ilisha. NCBI lineage: Eukaryota > Metazoa > Chordata > Actinopteri > Clupeiformes > Clupeidae > Tenualosa > Tenualosa ilisha. Next base: position 956,376 of record PYXC01002777.1, on the reverse strand, counting down.
TGAGCACTTAACTTACCTGGACAACTGCAGATCCGTCCGCAAATCTAGCGAGCTTTCCCGTAGAGATCTCAAGCTTTCTTCATGGGTTAGAGGGCATGAAGTAGGTATGTCACAAAACGTACAGTAGAAAGCGCAAAATATGATTGCGGTGAACATAATTATAGTTACACAAAATTAAGCATCAGTGTAGAAGTTTAATTTGAAACACGTTAAGTATTGCTCTGTTGGACTGTTAATTTAGAGATGTTAGCAGCATGACTGAAAATACCCCTGCCTACCTTTCCCCTAAATCCACTCCAACTTTCCGTAACGTTCCATGCTTGCTCCATACACTCTGATGACAAGAACGCACACTGAACCGGGCCAGCGAGGGCCCCAGTCTGAAAAAATATCTCATAATTTGACCCGAAACGATGGATATTCTTAATACATGGGCAGCATTGACAGATTGAAATTACTGTACAGCGCCATATTAGGTCACATGGCCGGAAATACGACAGTGGGCTTGTTCAAGTGTGTTCGGTTCGAGTTAAAAGTAAATTCAGTTCAAAATAAAAAGCCTTTATTTGTTCTTTATCCTTCACAATCTTGGAAGTAGCGTTTACGCACCTGTAAATATAGTTTACCCACCTCTAACCAGGGTTTACGCAAATAAGCCTACTATTTTCATGAAGATATAAATGCTGATGTCATTTTACAATTGGGTATTTTCACTTTCATAATGTTGGATTTGCAAGTTGGGTTTTATTAATACTCTGCGTCGTTAGGCGAATTCAAATCAGGGGCACTTATCTCTAGAATACATAGCATCTGGACATAGCATCTACATCATAACGCTGAAGTGGTCGTAAAAAATGCATGTATTAACGTAAGAATGTAATCAAAGCGTAAGAGGTCACCACAAATGTCCGATTGACAGTAGCTTGCTTATGGTCCTGATGTCTCTACCACTAAGGGGATTCCCGAGCCAGCTTTCAGCAGTCTGTCCAGCTGTGCAGCATCCTTTTTCACAAATGTGAACAGTATCAAAACTTGTCCCAGTGTCTCCGGGCAATTTCAGGTTAACAAGTTGCACTCTTAGATTTTAATTGTGCTGTAGCTTGAATCTTTGTCCTCTTTTTGTGACTTTAAATAAAAACGTCTGCTAAACGCATAAATGTAAATGTAACTTTAAACCAGCGATGATCATTTTCGAAGAGTTATGCTAGTGCAATTTCGGTTTCATTCAATTTTGTTTGGCATCAGGCAACACCTGTCACCTACCTGCAAGTGTTGTAACTGTGCGAATAGGCAGTAGAGTGGGGGCGGGAGAGCCTTCATTCATTCCCGTAATGAGCCATTTAACCATTTAAGTGACAAAGCTGGCAAATTAGCCTAAACTGCCTGATGTGCCTTTTACTGGCTGTACATGACAAGTGTTGCTGATGAAGGGTCTCTTAGTCAAAATGCCTCCGGCATTTTTTTTTTTGTCATTTTTTGCCCCCTCCCGTATTGTGGAAAGTGGTATGGAGTATGAAGTATTCTGATCGAGTTTGAAATTCTAGTATCATGACAACTCTTAGCCCTGAATATTTGTTTTGGCTATTTCCACATTGACTCCTTCAGCGGATACTAGTAGCAGAGGCAGGCTGGACCTCCTGTAATACACAACCATCTCTGTTCATGTTTTTTCTCATGCCCACCAATACACCAACACACCCAAATAATTACAATATCACCAAAGAACTTCTGCACATGGCATAATGGTAACAGAGGTCAGAGGTATAAAAGATGCGCCAGTGCTGCTGAACCTAAGCTCAGCTGTGCAGTTACTTCAGTCATTAACTATTCCACCAAAATGGTGTGATTTCATACACTTTTGCCCAGGGGCCAGCTATACACTGTGCAGTGGGTGAGCCATTTACTGTTCTTCCATGCTTAAGGTTGGGAGGCCATACCTGGGACCAGACTGTGGTTGCCCACTACACACAAAGGTGAATAGCCAACTACAATGACCAAGCATGCTGCCAGATTCTATTCTAGACCTATCATTTGCTACACCCACGTGCATACACGCTCATTGAGATTCATGGTAAGTGATGTCTGGTTTGTCTTTGTCTGATTCAGCATAAACAAAAGCTACTTATACAAACTGATATAAAAATGACTGTTTTTCTGCATGACGTATTCCATGGCACCTGCATGCAAAATCTTGAAAAGGAAGCAGTAAATGCTTTGACTGTCCTCTGTGCTTACTTGATGAATTTTGATGTATGCTCAGGCACAGTCATTTTGCTTGCTTGAAGTTTACCCATCATGATCCAGTTATTTGTATTGTGCCTCGATAAGCAGTGAAAAACTGTCAAATATCAATTAAATGTGTCTGAAGAATGTAGGTTTGCTATATATGAGGTTTTGTACCACTACCCCCCACCAACCCCCCACCCCTCCCCACACACACACACATACACAAACACAAACACATGCATGTATGAAACAATAGTTACACTATTTAAAGAGCAAACGCAATACAAAGTAGGTACACACCTGAATGGTCTTTTAATAAACAGTCACATTTGGTGTAGATCACCACTGCAGTCAGATAAAGAAAAACTAACATTCTTGAAATAAGAAAGAGAGAGAGAGAGAGCACAACGGCATGACACACACAATGTATTATAAAGGGAAGCTGAGAGCAACAAAAACGAGAGGTTAGAGAATGATGGCTTCCCTCTATGTGATATGTCCACGTATTGAGGTTCGAACGGCAATAAAACAGGTACTATACAAAGCATTTTGAGTAAGGCTGAGAAGGGAGCATACTTGAATGGTCTATGTGTTTGGATTCATGCAAAGCTTCTGTTCTCTGTTGGTAAAGAGAGATACCTAGGTGACAACAACATAGCTGGTTTAGGAGCTTCAGAGATAAATGTAGTCAAGAAGCCTTGCTAAATCAATTCATTAACATACACAGTATATGACTGGAAACTTACTTTTAACAGAAGGCCTCTTGGCACACCTCAGCATGACGGTGAAGTCAGAGTAACAAAGTATTTTCATAACTACTTTAAAGGAGAATTTGCAATACATGTATCCCATTTATGTCCTTTTTAGCATTATCTTACACAACAAATATTACATTTTTTTTAATTAAGTGGTTATTGTAATCTTTTAGTGTGAAATATTTCAAGACATTAAAATTTCACCCTTGTGTCTCAAGTCATCAACACCTTTTTTGATAACACACATGTAATCACAGTGACGGTCAGGAACTGTCCAACATAGATGCGAGTTTTTGTTTACTCAATATTTGCATAACTGATAATTATAATAATCCTTCAAATATTTTCTGTCTATATCCAGTCAATTAACGTAGACGTTTTAGTATTACTTCACTAATGAATAACAACCTTCCTATGACACCTGACATCCTTCCCGTCATCTTGGAATGTGGATGAATGGACATGTCTGTGTAGGATCCTATACTTCCATTCTCCTCGACTTTTAGCTAAAAAGAAGATAGATGTGACAATGGGACAGTCCTGGAACTGTCCATCTTCCCATACTCACTACCAAACTGGTGCATAAAAGGAGATGAATCCTTGGTAGTTAAGCCTGTCAACTCAGACTTCGACATATAGTTTGAAGAGAAGGAGGAAGAACACAGCATTGCACATCTGCATTTGGTTACAGTTCATGCTTGTAACACATGGGCCTAGTCTTTCTAATTTGAATCACATGACAAAGGAAGTAACAGCTTCTGTCTCTGGGGAACAGGCCCTCTCACAGTCAGCAATTAGAAGCTTGATGTGGGTGCCTTCGGTGTGGCTCATTGGGTGTGTCTTGTGTTTTCGTCCGTGCCTTTGGTATAGAGCATGTCACTGCACCACGCAGAGTACACAAACTGCCACTAGGGGGAGACTAAGAGGTGCAATGCAATGTAGACATGAGGCAGAGGCAAGACGACTGACCAATCAAACTTGCTCACTCAGTATGAACAAACAGTGGGCCTACATGGTTATGCTTTCTGACACAAGATAAACAGGCACACACACACACACACACACACACACACACACACACACTCATTCTCTCTCTCTCTCACACACACACCCGCACAAGTAGGTTTACGTCCAGAGGAATGAAAATATTACCCTATCAATCTACTCTAAAACCGGAGGAGAAAACAGAACAAGCAGGGAAGTGCAGAGAGCTGCATTTTGATTTCCAAAATAAAACAATAATATTAACACAGTCAGCGGCCAGGGAAAACAGAAAGGGCATTAAGAAACCAGTTTAAAGGGGTGGTGTGTGTCTCTGTCCACCATTTAACCATGTTCCCAGATTTCCTGGGACTAATAGGCTTGAGGCTGACGGGATAACTTAGGCCTACAGGTGCCATTTTGGTTGATAACAGGTAAAAGATAGAGGGACTTTTCCTTTCTTTTTCTTTTGCTTTGTGGCAGGAGAGGGAATTGCATGTTCAGCATTGTCACACATATATTTTAAGACCTGTTCAGGGTGTAGATTCCAATGCAGTCATTGAAATCACGCAGAGACATTCCACACTGACGATTTAAACAACATTACACAAGAGTTGAGGGAGATCTGTTGGCATTTTCAATTCAAGAAAGGGGCAACATGGGGACCGCTGGATCCATCTTCTGCTTCCAACAGTAGTGTTTGAGTTTACAAGGGCAAAGGATCAAGAATGAGGATTTTTCAGACCACTGAGGTTTAGCCTTTAGCCAAGTGTTAGCAGAGTAAGCTTAGCATTGGCTGTAGCATTAGCATTAGCGCCCCACGCTAATGTTGCACGTCTTGCAGCTTGGGTCCTTCTTGGCATTGACAGTGGACAGGCTCATGAGCTGGTGTCCGCTGATCTCGGCCACAGTGCCCTGAGCCAGTTCCACAGGCTCAGTGTAGATTACCTCCAGGATCACGTCCTGAGCGTGTCGGAACTCCAGCTTCCCGTCGTCAGTTGTCACGCACGTCAGGAAGCGGTTGTCAGACAAGTTGAGCTCCGGCAGCCGGTCCTGGCAGAAGATGTCGCCAGGTGACCCCCTGGGTGCCACCACCAGGATAACGTAGTGGTAGGCCGTGTACATGCAGTAGAAGTCGCCAAAGTAGAGGCGGCTGTGTGGGCCAAACAGAGCTTGGACCGGTATCGTGAAGCGCAGGCGGCCGTAGGGAGAGTCCTGGGGAGGCTGGCCTGTGTTGAACTCTGTGTTACAGCTGAAGAAGATGCCCTCCAGCTTGCCGCTGATGGGAGAACCATGGCTGCCACTGTTGTCCTTCACTGAAGGGAGCATACGACTCCCCTGTGCTTCTCTAATGATGGGAAAACATTTGAGAATCAGTATAGAAATGAACACTGATTAATTAATACTAAATAATACTACATACAGTATTAATAACAACAATAGTACAGTACTCCTTCATTCATTTTAAGTAATACAATTTAGGTTGGTGAAAATCCAATATGTTTTTGGAAAAAATACTACAATATGATTACTACAAGTCAATATTTAACTACTGCAATGTGCTTGCAGCCTCTGGTTGCACACAGTTTGATTGAGATTAACAAAGCATACTTGACGTGGTCGAAGTACTCTTTGTGTTGATTCCTGTAGAACACAGAGAATTTAAGCATTCTTCCAGCGATGGCCTCTGCTTTCTGTAGCAGCTGAGTCAGATGCACTGTGGAATAATCTAGAAACAAGAAAAATGTAGCAAATTTTTTCAGTTACTAAATTGAATGTGTGACCGCTTACATTTGCATGTATGCATGCGTATGAGTGTGTGTGTGTGTGTGTTGCTTTTGTCTCTGACCAGCAGTGCAGAACTCAATGATGTCACTCCACTCTGAAACAGAGTAATCCCCGTCACTCTGTTTGGAGGCTGTCTGCACGGCAACTGTGTACTCTGTTCGCGGGCTCAGGAACCAATGGCCTCGCACTGTCATTGGCAACGGCACTGCCTTAGCAACCAGTTTGGTGGGGACATCCTAAAAAAAGGAAGAAGGGGTGGACTTGCTTAGCGTGTTTATGTGCTGTATGTATATGTAAAATGAAACAGAGAACAATCAAAGCTGAACAACAACCACCACAACCTCAGATTACGTTACTACAAGAAATAGATCCTTACAATAAGAACGCTAGGTTGCAAAGTTCAAGAAAGGTACTTGGACCTACACAATTCAATTTTTTTCGCCATGTAAACTGTTGTGGGAGTGATTCAGTTACTATTTATGGTAACTATTTATATACATATGGAGTGTTGAGTGGCAATGACATGCTATTCCTGTTAGCTGATTGTACTACCTTGTGTTTGAACTTATTGGAGTTCTTGTTCTCCTTTTTGTTCAGGTCTATGAAGTAGTGTGTTATTTTGTCTTTGGCCCGAGGGTCCATGTCCCAGCAGATCTTGAAGGAGTCACATGTGATGTTGCTGATCTTAATGTTCTGGGGGACTGGGAGTTCTTCCATCTCCACCATGCCACTTGCCTCAGGCTTGCCTCCTGTTTAAAATCAAAGAGAGGAACACATGTCTGATCTTGCCAAAGGTGTATAAGAAGCTCTACTTTTGTGGAAAAAAATGAAAGGCCTAAGATCTTTACTTGATGTGGTAAACAACAGAAATTCATCTTAGGATTGATGGTGGGAATTTCACAGTGTTCAAGATGTTTGGGTGTCTTAATTTCCCCCCAGACTAGACAGACACTAAGATGTACAATATGTGAGCCACACATTGCGCAACAGGTTTTTTTTTTTTCCAGATGACTGATCAATGAATTGAGTGATGAATGGAGTGTGAAAACTGTCACATCTATACCACAGAGATGTTCTAAACCCCTAAAACAGCCTTGACAAATACACTAAATTCACACGTTGCTGAACACACATGCTCAGAGGACACTTGAGAACAAAGGGAACTTCTTGGACTTGAGCGCATGAAAAGAGCCTCCCTGGCTGAGCAACAAAGCAAGCTCTGTGCTGAGGCAGGAGTGCAGAACCGGAGAGAGAGCGAAAGAGGGAGAGAGAGAGAGAAATTTCCGGAACAATGTGCAGCAGCCCAGTGAGCATAAAAGACGGGCAAGCAGTAGTCCGTGGAGCCTCTTTTTCAAAAGTCTGGTGTCAGACTACTCTATTGATATGGTCCAGGCCCTCTCACCATGTAGGTCTGAAGCACTGTTTACAAAACATCTTTGTTCAGTGCAATTACTCCCTCCGGGCACACACATGCACTTTAGAGAGGCTACGGCTACACTGAGGTCCTACTGATGCAGTTATAATAACAGCACATGACAAACAGTGAGATCACTACTGGGACACAGCATACATGAGAGAGAGAGAGAGAGAGAGAGAGAGAGAGCTGTAATACTGTCTGGAAGTGCTGATCAATATACAAGGGCCTTTAAACACACACACACACACTCACACACACTCACTAAAAGCACACTAAAAGCTAAATGTTGTAAATCGTGCTGATTTTATGCCTTAGACTATCACTGTTTTGTACTTGTTTACTATACAGCACAGAACTACTCAGCTGAACACATCTCAGAGTAAGAGCAGCTGCTTTCGCCAGGGTTGCCTAATCCTGCTTTCCCACAGAAAAGCAACACTGAAATGACATAGGAATATGGAAAATACTACAGGCTATTGTGTGTGTACTTAAGTATGTGCTCTACAAAAATACAATAATTATGTAGGCTCACGTCAAGTCAAGTCAAGAGGGTTTTTATTGTCGTTTCAGTCATATACACAGTACATAGTGAGACGAGACAACGTTTCACCGTGAACAATTGGTGATACACGTAACTGTTAAAACACAGTATTGTTCACAGTACAAGACAGATACGTAATAGTGCCTATATACACTACTGCAGGACTACACAGATTCACTCACCCACTCACATTAAATAGATACATGTACTGCACCATAAATATTACTAAGGGTTCATGAATTACGTTTCATGACAACTGCAGTTATTAGACATATTAAACTAGCCAGGCTAGTGTTGCTTTCGCTACAGCACTAGGGTACTCTCCAAAGGCTTTGGTTTCCTCTACTCAGTTTCTTAGCATCCAATCAGCAAACAGAAATTGAAGGCAGAACCAACAGTGCACTGAGTGTGCAGACAAAGTGAAGCAAAGTGAAAGTGTCCACCAAGCTAATATTACACACTGTGAACTATATCAAGGTATCTCATTGCACTGCATTGCCTGCATGTTTGTTCCTTCATGTCTATTCACTGAGATTAATTTGATTTCTAGAGTAAGTCACACCAAGTTTAGCCTTGTAGTAAGCCAAGCTAATGCTGTAAACACTAATGGTTATTAGAGCAGAAGTGGAACATTGAGCAGCCACCGATCTAATGATCGTCACACAACTTGGTAGCTAGCAGGAGTGCCAGGCAGGACTGATGCAACGTCAGACTGATTGCCAATCTCTCTGTGTGCCAGCCAGGCCTGGTCCTGGCAGAGCATGGCTCTACAAATCCACAGTACGAGCTAATGATTATGACAGGCTTGTGTGGGCCCAGAATAAGAGACAGATGGTGTGAAGCATGTTCAAAATGTTGGTGATGGGTTTTTGTAAAATGATTGAATGACTCAAAATCAACAGGCTCTCTGACACGTGTTCAATGCAATTATTTTGATCGCCAGACTTTTTAGTCCTGCAACCTGCTGTTTGCTGCAGATCTATTATTTCTTAATAGAGGTACTTTTCACCAATGGACACTTATGTTGTGTCTGTTTTGTATTAAACTGCCAGTCAACTGTCAGTAATACGTTCTTCTTTCTAATAATTAAATGTACTAGTACAGCGGTAGAAAATACATATTCAATTTTACTTAAAAATTTATTGTGCAACCTTGGACATAAGTGTTCATAATAACCTGTTAGAATAGCATTTGTGGACCACATTTACTTCTGATAGAAGTTTGGTCTCTCTTGTGCTCCCTCCCTCCCTACGTGTGTGTGTGTATGTGTGTGTGTGGGGAGAAAATAGGGAGAGAAAGAGGCAGGCAAATTCCCATTAATCATCAGTAGGCAGCTTGCCAAAAGGGTTGACTCCACTTTACTTCCTAAAAGACTCCTCCGGGATTGAACTCTCCTCTGTACTTCATCATACCACAGACAGCTGCAAAAACACGTTTCCCAAACAGACTCACCCCAACAGTGCATATTTTACCTGACTCAAAGAAAGCATCAAAGCATACGCGAAATATGTTTCTTAACATGAATTAATGAATTAATTAGTTAATTCAGTTAATTACTGAAACTACTACTAACTACTGAAAATACAGTTCAGAGACGCAGCAGGCCAGCATCAAGGCATACTGAAAAATACATTTTAAAAAATAAACTATGTAAAAACAGAATCAGCAGACCAACTCTCTCGGAACAGCTTTGTAATCATTATTCCAAGTAACACAGCTCACACTCACACACCCCTACACACACACACACACACCAGGATCATGACTTTGTTCCTAGTTTTTAGACTAAGCATCCTGATCAGTGTTGAACTAAAAGGCATTGAGGATTTATTCCCTGTCTGTTGCATAAGAACACAAACCACAAGCATGGATCTAGGCTGCTTACAATATAGGACAAACAAGTGAATATGAAAATTCCAATTCCAACTTAAAGGATTTGGCCCATGGAATGCCAATGAAACCATTCCAGTCAGTTGGGAGATGCACAATGTTGAAGGAAACATGTATTCATTGCAGTTACACGCTTTCTTCTCTTAGAATGCAGATTTCATAAATTAAATCTAATCTATTTTATCTATCAGTGTTGTCATGTAGGACCTTGACTTAGAAGTGCAGCTGAAATTTCAGTGTCTGACAAAGAACATGAAGCCACATGGAGCTGATCTGGAACTGATTTTGACTAATTGATTGTGAAGGAATAGAGCTCTGAATGTTCTAGTGTTCCAAAGTTCAGTTTTATGATTAATTTAATTTTTAGGATGACAAAGCCAATAAACATCTAAGCATAGATGAAATAAAGAAATGCAAAATTCAATAATACAATGTTCTTCTCAGAAGCACCGATGACAGGCCCTTAATCTAATTCCTGCTTGTTTTAGTTATCATGAAAGTAAAAATGAACAGTATTTTCTACAGACAAGGCAAAACATTCCTTCACATACAGACATATTGTACCTATGAGATTGAAGCAGATTACCTTTGATTACCATTAAGGCCTTCTGTAGATCATAACATTGCTCCTTTATCCAGTTTTGCTTTACCTTTCTGACCTTATATTACTAATAAAACTATGGTAAAAGTTGAGAAAGAGAGAAAGCAATTCTATGCACTTCTGTGTGGCACTGGGCTAGGCTAATCTGAGAAGCTATGCCCTGCATTCTTTATCTTGCCTCAAGCCTCTGGCTTAGCCTGGTTTAGTGCTCATTTAATAAGCTTCCCTTGCTAATACACACACACACACACACACACACACATTTGGATTATGTAATCAGCCAGATGCTGTTTCTGTATAATAAAGAGCAGAGTAGTTAAAAGGTATAGTGATGAAACGTTAATATTAATATTAAGTAATTCTCAACAATAATACAAATAAAGTAAAAACAGAACAAGTAAAAACAAACAAAATATTAAAAGACAGGAAAGTCAGTAATGTCCTTTAGTAGAGCACTTTATATGAATTCCATGTAGAGCCTATGTTGCAGTGTGGTTAAAAAAACAAAAACAAACAAAAAAAACACTAACAACATGAATACTTGCAAAGAAAATCTTATAAATTTCATTGAAGATTTATCATATGTTAAGCAGGCATGCCATGATAGTGTTTAATATGTACAGGAATCAGGTGCCATGAACTCCAATGAGCATTAGCCATGCTAATGTAAGCTAATGCTAACACAATGACTCAACACTTCTTTGACAAGAGGAGGATATTGTTATCAGTCTCACACTGGGAGCTTTCAAGTCTGAATCCCTGTGGGAGCCTGGATGGCTATATCTGTAGAGAGTTCCAGTATTTTATTTTCTTCACTCTCTTGCATTTTCCTTCCATTTTAAAAGCATGCAATAGTTACACTATAGCTGTATAACATTTATGATGTCATGTTTATGAAGTACAGTACAACTGTGTGTGTATGTGTGTGCGTGCGCGCTAACAAAGGCACGTGCGTACTACATGTGTGTCTATTTGTCATTTCTACAGTGACATGCTCCAACTGTGACTTCATTAGTCATTGTCAGTGTGGCTCAAATGTCTAACAGAGAGGCTCCAAAGCAAGCTGATTTAGAAGCATGATCCCACATCTTACATCTACTTTGTTATCTAGGTCTGTGTGTGCATGTGTGTGTGTTAGTGTGAGAAACAACAGGAAAATACTGACTGAGCAAACCAGCCTTTCCTGCACGGCATTCCTTATGTCTCAAATGACCCCTGAAGTGCCTCATATTGTGAAATGGTTTAAGCCCATCTGTGCATGAAATGCTATTCACTGCCAACAGATCTTTACCATTGCAGCATCATTCACAATCTGACTTATTCAGAGGTTGAAATAGCTTAATTTGAACACATCTACCCAGCAGTTTTCCCACAGTCATACACACTTTATCATAGATATAGTAATCATATTATACATAGTTATATATGTACAAATATATATAAAATTATGTATAGTATGGTATATATATCTCACCATACTATACGTACTATCTATACAGTTACTAGTTACTATATATGTCTCTGCACTGCACGCCTCCTATCTGCCTATCCAGCTGTGGTTTAAGACCTACTGCCCACAATCATCATTAAAGCAATGATTTCACTCATACGTTACAACTTCCTTTTATAGCCAATGAAAGCCCCTCATGAACCATGGAAAGGTGAGATGGGAAATGTAGTCTCTAAGCAGTGCTTGTTAAAAAGAGCTGTATAACGTATTTTCATCTGGGCTATGATTTGAAAATTATGGATTAGCTGAGTGTGGAAATGGGCAGACTGCTGCCCAGGCTGCACACACAGGTTTGCCAAAACTGTCTGATCAGAGTGTGTCACCTATTTAGGAATCTCTTGGGTCAGTTTGTGTAATCTTAAAATAGACTTACAACTCCCATGGTTTATTACTGAGTGTACATACAGCACTTACGCAACGCAAACATTCATCCAATTTGTCAAGCTGATGAGCTATTGTTTTTTTATTTGCAAATAGAGTAGGCCTATGCTTCCCCTCCAACGAATGAAATGTGAAAATCTCAAATAAAAATACTACTGAGAAAAATATTTCTGATGTTCAGACAAATCCAATATACTTACTGTCTGAAAAATCTAAACTAAGAGAAGGCTGGACATCCAGATTCATCAATGACCTGTCGGGTCCTTTGATCCCAATAGACCATTGCAAGAGCCTGACCATGGGCTTCAGGCAATATAACATCCCAAGGACATCTAGCCTGTATTTACAGAGAGAAAACCAGCCTTCTACAACCAAACCTGCATGAGGGCTACCACAACAATGGACTGCATAGTTGTCTGTCAGTAAACTCCAAAATATCGTAAGGTCAACTAATCCTCATTGCTTCAGCTATGAGATGCTTTATGGTTGTTGATAGGCCATCCAGATAATATCTGCTGTTCACAAAAAGAAACACACATGGCGCTTGGTACAGACAAAGAATTGCGCTAGGACAGGACCTCGTAGACAAACTGTTTCTTCAAACTTCAATCTTCAAACAAGGACATCTTGAAAAACTGTTCCGTAATAAAGGGTTTCTTAATATGGCCATCCCCCATGGCATGTACAGTGTTGGGTAATTAAAAAGTGATTGGCCAGTTGGGAGTGTGTGTCACGCATGACTGTGTGCATTTAGGCACGAGTCAGACTCTGCTCCTGCTCTCAGAGGAGGCCAGCTCTCTCTAGCAGCTGTGGAGGGAGAGAGGAGCGCACGGGGTGGGGACAAAGTGTGCTCATCCAAAGCCTTGCTGCTTTCTCCAAGTGAATCCTCTGGAGACAGTTATCTGATTTTATTTAGGTAATGGTTAGCATGTTATCCTATTCACAATAAGATAATTTGCAAAGCTGTGGAACTTAAGACTTCTAACAGATGAATCTGAGGATATTTGCTAGACATATGACATTTGCTAGACGTATGTTTCAGAGGGTGGTGGGTATTTTTTCACAAGGTCATTTCGTGTCAACTCACTTGAGCAAGTAGATCCTTCTAAACAGAGTTTGGACACAATGCAGCAGATCACGTTTTAGCAACAGCCTGTAGATTTCTAATTGGTCAAAATGAACAATTAAGAATTGAATCAATCATCCAATAAACATACAATGTTTGGACATATCTTGACTGAATACTTCTGATATCGAATATCCCAACATCGTTAATGGGCTACTGCTGGGTGAGCTGTGTAGCGTAATGTCTGTCCTTTCATAAAATGATTATTTAAATCACAATCTTAATATGGCAGCTCGACGAATATATTAAATCATCACTGCTGCCTAATACAAGCTCATATAGCACAATCGAATTTCAACGAAACTATAAATATGTAATATGTAGATTTTGTTTCAATAGCAAGACAGTCTGTTCGTGATAACCGACAGTGTACAGTGCTATTTGCAGCTGTGAAAACTTGAATTCCCCATCGAGCTGTACTACTAAAAACCTCAATACAGAGAAACATCACTACTGTTCTTCAGATTTCAATGATGTATTCCAAATGAATGGTCTCCATATATTGCTGTCAGTGCGTACCACGATATGTTGATGCACGATGCCGGTTGCTCGACTAAGCAATGCAAAGCGTTTCCCCTGTAGCTCATCAGATTAAAAGCCTTAATGTCCCTCATCTAGCGTTAGTCGACTGGTGTCCTCAGTCTCTGGTTGCTATGGGCTTCTTCTAAAAACGCCTTTATCACGACTGGAAAAAACGACAGCTTTAACGACACCGGCAGTGTCCATGGTACTGAAACGGAAAGACTGCACGGGGGAGGGGTTGTTACAGGTGGTGCTTCTTCCACATCTGCAAAGGGCATTCATTTTAAGTTCTTTCAAGGGCTGCACCGAGAGAATTATTTCACACATTCGCCAGATTTTGAAAAAGGATGCAACTGTCAAGGTGATGCAGCTGTGGTGTAATTTGCGATAGCACAATCTTGCTGGGCCAAAACCATACGCAAATCAAAAAGAAATGCATATTGGACCATAACAGCGCTGGCTTTTTGCATTAGAAATGCACCCCAAATGCACAAACGTCACGGCAAATATTGACATAAGCCTTTTGAGGAAAAAAATGCAATTTGGCAATGATGGGGAAACTGAGAAAGCCATGAAGGAATGTCCTACCGTCTCTCTCGCATAGCTCAAGGCTTTCCAAGCTGAGGTTGTTCACCATGCCCTCACACGGACTCATCGGGCTGGTGATGCTGCGGTCCAGGCTGGGGACCTCCATATCGCCGGCGTCGGAGCAGCAGGTTTACTTATGCGACTGCGAGCTGGTAAGTTCTGCCGCAGTCGTAGCTTTCGCCAAACAGCGGAGTAGAAGACGTTGTAGGGTCTCCAGCAGTCTCGCTCTCCCTCACTCTCTCTCTCGGATGGTGTGGCGTCAGCGAATCGTCACGCGCGCAGCGCGGCTTGGGCGGTTTTGCGGCGACCGGAAAGCCATGTTATGATGAGACGTGAAACAGCCTAGCCACTTACCTCTCCCTCTGTAATCCACACTGGTGGCATCCCACTTGCTCTTTCCCACGAAAGCTACAAGTGTTTTGGCTCTCTTGTCGCAGGACGGCGACCAACGAATAACGGATAGGTGGAAAACGATCAAGCATGCACCAGTCCCTTACATAATAGGATTACCCCCTGCCTCCATTTAAATACCAGCCTGAAAGTATAACATCGCAACCGCTGCTAGTCTGCATTTTGCTTTTGCTGACGTCATCATTGCCGACTACATGAAAGCTCTGTACATGTCCTTATTTGGTACCCAAACGGCCTTGCGCCAAAGCGCAGGTGCGAGATTGGAACGCGCCAGCAGTGATTTAAAGATGATAATAGATTTTATGTTTCTGTGCTCTGTAAGATTACCATTGATTTTTAAACGCTTTAACCTACAGAATGGGCAACGGTGTTCGATTCTAAGAGATAACTGGAGCCTGATTGCTGTGTCTGTTGACTCGAAATTATGGATGTGACCGGCCTATGGGTTTGCTATGTGCCCTGCAACAACCTAATCCGCAACAGACCGACTCTGCGTTCAGAGGGTCATCATAATCCACAGCTGCACAGTATGTGTCCTCATAGAATGAGCATACCGTATAGTAATCTCAGCTGTCGCGATGCCAAGCCTTTCTATCAAAAGAAACAAAGGAAATAAAGAAAGTCCTTGCCATTGACTGGACAGCGGATGCGCGTGGATGTTACCCCTCTAGCCAATAAATACCGCTTCGGTGGTAACCTACCTGGTCTGAAAATATGTCTTTAAAAGTTGTTTTTTAATTATATTCTGAATTATTCTTCTTAATGTTAGAACTCAGAAAATTGAGCAGTTCGAGATTATTATCTATCTCTTAAAAATACACCTGACTAATAAAGTAAAACAACAAAAGTTTCCATGATCTAAAACTTCATATCTAACACTTCAACGTGAACAAACTGTGTTTGCCATGAGAGACTATACTCCATGCATGGAGGGGATTAAGAGAAAAAATAATTTAAAAATGTCTCTTAGGGGGCAAATTTTGTGGTTTTGTAACAGGCAAAAGTAACACAGACAATAGTTTAGTACAAAATGATCTGATAATGGCTCAGAAAGATAAACTAGCTCACAAGGGAAGCTTTAATCCCTCTGGAGATTAAAGAGATTCCTCTTCATGGGATAAGCAGACATGTTGGGATGGTGGCATCACTACGCATGGAGAACGTTTTATGGAACTTTATGCAGGAAAGTGAGAGCAATTTAATTTAGTTGATGATCCCCCTTTACTCTTCCAGATGTTGTGTAGCAGTGCATTTCAGTGCTTTGAATGTGCAATCAAAACTGTAACTCCAAGGCATACTAATCTCTGTTCACGCCCCCCCCCCAACACACACACACTCTCACACTTTAAATGTTTCATGCGCATGCCAGGATAGGTGTGTGAAAATGACATCAATATCTAACAGGATTCCAAGAAGTCTTAGTTTGAATACTTTTATTTTATGTGTCAAACAGTTTCAGAACACTTTTTTTGGTTCTTAAGTACAACATTGTACCAATATTTGTGAAACTACATTTACATATACTGTAGATCAACATCATTCAGAACCTAACAACACGACAGGTAGTACACTGACTTTGGACACTTTTGTGCACTGGGTTTTATTTTTTTTCTTTATTTTTTTTCTTAAGGAAAAATGAGAACAATGAGTGGGGTTGTTTCCAGTGTTTCCTTTAGTGCAGCCCTTTGTCAGAGTACAGAGGCCCGAAAGGGACATGTGCAAATAGTTTTTTCTTCTTTAGTTTCTTGAGAAAATATCTGACGTGTTTGTGAAACTTTCTCGTGCGCACTAGAAACTAGAAAAACTAGGAATAAAAACATTGTTTTTGCACATGTCCCTTTGGGGCATCTGTACCAGAGCCCCTTTACAGGAGGGGATTTTTATTAATTTGGTCTAGGGCCAAATGTATTTTTTTTTACCCAAAAAATCCCTCTATTCTGCTCAGCCATGTCAGAAGGCCACGTCCAAAAGAAACAACTACATTTCCCAGAATCCTCCCTCTTTAGGTAGGATGATGTAGTAAACACTAAACAGAACAACACAGCTGTTCCTTTAGAGAACATTAAGGCACACAAGGAATGAAGAGACTGATTGACAGATGAT
This sequence comes from Tenualosa ilisha, assembly GCA_015244755.2. Classification (NCBI taxonomy): domain Eukaryota; kingdom Metazoa; phylum Chordata; class Actinopteri; order Clupeiformes; family Clupeidae; genus Tenualosa; species Tenualosa ilisha. Next base: position 939,536 of record PYXC01002777.1, on the reverse strand, counting down.
TTGGACAAAACCAGACCTCAAGAGAGACCCTCATTAAATGAGTCAGTTCAACGAGTATTGAGACCAAAAGATAAAGTGACTCAATGCCGCTATACAGAAGATATTGCTTTGGTCATTAGAAACTGATTACAAAGTGTCCCTTAATGTAGTTCAAATGGTTACTGTAAACTGGAACTCAGAACCAGTGAAACGGATGGCTCGCACACAGACAGAAAGGCTGTCATGAGAGACAAAGGCAACTATTAGTACTGCGGCTGGCCGGTCATTAACAGTCAGCATCAGAGTGAAGCATGGCTACAATGGAAGCAAAATATCAACTGGTTTGTTTGTCGATGGCGACACATTTACAGGTAAAGAGATAAAACTGCATCCCCGTGGATTATTTACCATCCAAGGTCAACTGATGTGAATACATTAGCATACAGGTGAAAGAAGGTTAGTATTCTAAAATATACACATATACAAGTTAACATTTTTTGTTTTTAAGTGATATACAGTGAAATCACTTTAAGACTGATGATGCTGACCCGGTCATATGACTTCTCCCATATTGCACTGTACAGTTTGGTGAAAATGCAACTCTTCTCTGTACCAAAACAAACCTGATGTTGTGAAAACATGGTCCTATTCAACACGCTATAAACCAGGCAAAGTATTTAACCTTTAGTGGTTGACATTCACTCTTTTAGATTGTACCACTGATAAGAGTACCACAGATTTTTGAAAAGAAAGATAAAAACAAAAAAACTCTTTGAAATGGTCTGATCACCGACTAGCTGGAGGATAACCTTGATTATGTGCTACAATACAATGGACTGCGTAAAGTTAAGATGACTTTAAGCGTGAATACTGTACGTCCCTTCAAATCCAGACAAAAATATTCAAAGCTCAACTCTGAACTGATGGCTCAAACTTCTAAATGTCGATGGGTCCTAGTTGTATATTTCACCAACAAAAACTTCATAATAATACTGGTTCATGTTCATAAATACACTGGGGTAAATAGTACCTCATTAGGTATATGGTTATCACCTGATTTGTGACGAAACAAGACCAGGAAGAACGCCTGGCAGCATTTAGATAGAGAGCCCACTTTTTGCACACACATATGGATGAAGATGTGTAAACGCACACACACACACACACACACACACACACACACACAAACACTGCTCTTGTTTCCACTACCAGCCAACTGTGGACCTAATCTGAAATGAACTCCATTTTAATCATTCCAAGATTATCCAGTTAATGGGGAAATTACTGACTGGAGAACAAATAATAATAAACAAAAACAACCAAAGCAATTAAGTTTTTGTATATAAAAACACAAAATACCTGTAAACCAATATTCTATAATAAAATATACGAATATAACACACAAAAAAGGGAAACATATCAAAAGAATACACTGAGAATACAAAAAATAGCTACAAAAGTAAAATAGTGAAGACTAGGTTCGGACGGATGGATTCTGAAAATCATAGTCTTCTTACAATCTCATTCAATCTTCAGTACTAGTCCACTTAAGTCATTGAATGCAAAATAACACTGAGATTTGACCTTTTGACCTTTCAGACCCCTTCCTCAGTAAGTGCTTACTTTTGGCTTTGGCCCTGCAACCCTGTGCATAGACAAAATACATGACTGAAAAAAAAAAAAAAAATATATATATATATGCATATATTTAGCTTCAAGGACGCAGCTACGCTACAGGCAAAATATCAAAGTAATTTTAAAGTGCATGATACTGACACAACAGTAAAACAGGAATGCAAATAGTACTACTGTTACTGTGATATTTGACATTGCATTCCTCTGCTCCCTTTCCTGGGTTTTGCACAATGGCTGTACCTTTCCTTTATGGCAGTAACATTATCCTTCATTTGATCATAGATACAACACATCCAACACCGTAATAAGAGCATTAGAATATGGAAGCCTTGTTTTTTTGTTTTGTTTTTTTTTCTTCAGAATCCTTTATGGCACATTAGACTTTCCAATGTGGACAAAACTGTCCACAAAAGCAAGGCTGGCATACATAGTCCCAGAAAGGCTGAGATGATCTCCGCTGCACTGAGGTGGCAAAGGAGGGGCGAGTGGGTGGCAGGAGAATTTTGCAGTACCTGGGTAATGGCCCAAACAGTGTGGAGCTTACCAGCGCCCACTAACACTTGCCATATCTGCGTGGAACTGGCGCGGAAGACGGCCGCTGGCTCCCCCCTCCAGGAAGGACGAGCGAATGTTAGGCGGATCAAAGAGTTTCCGACGGTTCTTGTTCAGTTCTGGGAAATAAGACGAGGGGAAAGGATTGTAGGAGAAAGTCTGATATGAAATACAGGGCCAGGAAAAAATTCTAATAGGTCCATTAAACCATCCATAAATAATGATGCCAATTCACAATTCACAGAGCCCTCGTCAATAAATTTCGTTATAAACTCACACAAACACACATGTGCGTGCCTGCAAATTTACTCACTCTCACATACACACACACGCATACACACTCACACACACACACACACACTCACACACACACATACACACACTCACATACATACACTCCACACTCACACATACACACTCACACACACCTGAGATGGCCAGCAACATTTTCCGGCGTGCTCCGAACGTGGTGATGCCGAGCTCCTTCAGGTCCTGGTCAGTGAGTGTGAGGAACGTCTGCAGATCGATCTGTGGATGTGTGTGGGAACCATAACAACAAGGGTGAGAGAGAGACTAATGACCTCTGACCCCCCCCCACCCCCATCCTTCACCTAATTCAATCACAAATCAATAAATATGTGGCTAAAATTCATTTTCATTCGCTAGAGATTAAGAGCAAAACCAGTGGTAAGCTAAACCAAGCTAAACCAAGCTAAGCTAAGCTAAGCTAAGCCCTCAGTGCAGCGGCTTTGGTCTCAGCTCTGTGCTTTGCTTGGCCTGTGCGCGTTTTAAGCTCTGCTAACACCCCTCTGGGGCATCTTATATTGCAACAGACCCCTCTGGTGGAGAGGGAAGGTGGTTTACAGAGGTTAAGTGTGGGACTGGTCCACACATTTGCACTTGAAAATCTCTAGTGTTTCAATGTCAAAACTCTTCCAGTGCACTGACAGATATGCAATGATGGTAATACCGCTGCAAAGCCAATGCTAACACTAATCAGGCAACCTTTTTTCCCAACTTATCCTCTCAATGGCCAATTTTCAGTCAGAGAACAGTTATTTCAGGACGTGCTAACACGTGGCTAAGTTAAATGCAAGTGCCTCCACCACAGGTTTTCATACTGTGTTCTCCCAGGATGCCAATTAACGGCATCCTGACTGCTCTAGCTGGTGGCAAACCAGCAGGTGCTCAGGTTTAGCGAGAACAGACACTCCTGAAGACTCCAGAAAACCAAAAATAAATAAATGAATAATAAAAAAAAAAAACGGTTGCCAGGACACACCAACGGCTGCACTTTTTCTCTTTTTCACCTCTTCCACTCTGAGTGCCTCTAAGTGAACATGTCACATGCAGAGATGGGGGGAGAAAAGAGAGAGACAGAGAAATAAAAGAGAGAGAAAGAAATCCATTTTGCTTGTTATTTATTTTTTTTGACAGCTTGCGCAAGTGCCAGATTGACTCATAGAAGGAGATGGAGAGCGACATGCGGCGCAGCTCTGACAAGCTGACTGCTTGTTTCCACAGGAGGAGTGCAGAGGTGGGGCAGAGAAGAAGCCAGAGGAATATTGATGAGAAAATTAAGAGGAGCTAGCCAGGGCTCCAACCCAGACCTCAGGCCAGGGCACCACTGAGTTTGAGCAAAAAGCACAGCCTTGACCATTACGTTGCTATGCCCATGCGTAATCACTCGTTTAATAAACACCAGATGGTAACACAGGGTTCATGAAATGTGTCATCGAGAACTGAAAGGGCTTGTTTGCTACACAGGAAAGACCTCACCTCCTGTTGTTGGAAGACGTCTGTGTATTTGCCCAGGCCCAGTTTGCTGAAGAGCTCCGGCAGGTCCGAGCCTTTCAAGGAGCCGTTCAGAGAACAGCCATTGGCACCGCTCATTGAAGAGATGCAATCCATGTAGTTACTGCTGCTTAGGTAGTGCTCTGCTGGTGACAGCGGACAAAGAGGGGAGGGAGAGGAGAATGGACAGAGTAGAGGAGGAAGAGAACAAGGGATGAGAGTGGTTAAGTGGAGGTGTGGGGATAATACCAGTTTCATCTTCAGGTTCACACTGGTGTGGAGTTGTGGTACATAAATATATTGTGGTTAGGTTTGTCAAGTCAAGGCTTGTGCTTGGTGCAACAGTTTTATTGTGGGTTGTGGAAAATTCTGTGTAATGACATTCACAATGCCAAGATGAATTTTTGCAAACCCAATTCACTTGAAACACTTATGACATTCATAAATTCTAGTATTTACTTAGATTTTCCTATTTTTTAGATTCTTTTCCTGAGGGGTGTTTTCAACAGGAGTACAAACCGCAGACACAGATCAACCACAAGAGTTTGCTAGGCTGTACCCCTGACATCCTCCACATGCTCCTGATAGTTGCAAGTATATTTTGGTGAGATCATGCATTTTGTAGGGCTACCCACACATGTCTTCCCAGCTGACAGTTCACAGGCCTAATTGCATATGCTCAGCTTCATCAAAGGTTGTGTTCTTGATTCTGAAACAAGTAGTGAAGAGAGAACCCTTCCAAAAGCAGACTGAGACTATATTACCCACTGAAAATGACTATTGTAGTATTCAGGTTACGAGGCACTGATTTCCTCAAGCCTGCTGTTTTGCATCTGTATGAGTGAGACGTTATACAGTGGACTGTGTGGTAAATTAGTTTAGCTGGTGTCTGGGTCAGTCTGAGAATTTCAAGTGGCTGTTGTGTTCACCAACCAGATTTATTCTGCTTTCGTTTTGGACTGCTGACTGATGTTGGATATTCGGAGTGTCCCGGAATTCTGCTTGCTGTGCCGTTTCCGGTAGGGTTTCCATTACGGTCCCGCCAGTTGTCTGATTCGCTACCGTTCCCGATGCATTCTCGACTGCCAGAGCGAGACAGGGAGAGGGGAGAGCCCTACACAGCAGGAGAAAAAAAACACAGAGCCTAAAGTGCCACTAAGCTGTAACACTAAGTGTTTGTGTGCATGTTTGTGTGTATATATGTGTGTGTATGTGTGTGAGAGAGAGAGAGACAGAAAATGAGAGTCTGTATGTGTGTGTGTGAGAGAGAGAAAGAGACAGAAAATGTGAGTGTGTGTGTGTGTGTGTGTGTGTGTAAGAGAGAGAGAGCGAGAGAGAGAGAGAGAAAGTGTGTGTGTGTGAGTGAGAGAGAGATATTGCATTAATTAGCGTACCTCATAGGTAGTGCTCATTGTGGGCTTGTATGAGATGTGGTTAGCACGGCGCAGCTCCTTTATGGTCTCGGCTGGCATGGACTTTGAGAAGCCCAGACCACTCCACGTGTTAGTGGGAGTTCGCACCTCTGTAACCACTGGCTTTTTCAACATGGCTGCAGAGTGAGACGTAAATGACCAGTGAGAACGTATGCTATCATATTAGCTCTCCTGTCTGAAGTTCAATCGGATATACAGTAGCCTACCAGGGATGCTAGCTACATTACACTATCAAGCTTAAGGAGTTACCAAGAAAACATCTACCACATAATGTAGACAGTGTATATCTGTGAAGAAAAGATTTGAAAGATTTGGATGAAAGCTCAACAAAGAAGACTGCTGGTGTCTCTTGAAACCACTGGAGCTGTTGAAAGGGGTAATACTCAAAGACATAGAACTGGCCAGAAATCCACATCTATGCACTCAGTATGAAGGTCGTAGGACTATTACACATGTGTTTTTAATGCATTAGCCTGATCAATACAGGCTTTTCATCATTTTCTGAACAGGTCTACTGAGTGCCCAGATTTGAATTTTTGTCCAAATTTTTGACTTATTGAGTATGTCCCCTTCTGAGAGCTCCAGTGATTTCAAAGGAGCTCCAGCTGTGCTCCACCAAACTCTTCTTGACTGAATTATATTTTTGTCTTTAAACGTTAAATGTAATGACCAAACTGGAGAGGTCTGTGCACAGTCAGACAGGATCGGGAAACTCACCTTTGGTTGCCAACAGCTTCTTCTGTTCATAGTCAAAAGCCTGAAGGGTGGTGAGAAAATTCACATTAGACACCGGATTGCTACTGGGCCTTGGCTGTAAAGTAGACAGACATTCAAAAGTTAAACATACAGGTTTTTCTGTAGTCTGGGAATTAGGCTGCTGATCCGTCTACAAAAACAATGTAAAATCATCTATTGCACTTGTGCAAGAAGACAGGATATTCTCGTGGGTTTGAAACAAATCCGAATCAAAACATTTCATTGGTGTAATACAAATGTTAGTCAAACCCAATTTGAGGGACAAGTATAAAAAGAAGGAAACGTCTTGGGAAAACAAGACCATATCCACCCTAAAACAGCATTTCCATTCATAAAACTAGAATGTGATACTTCTGACTGTGCTGTATGAAGTTTTAAAACAAATAAGGGCATGCCAATTGGACGCCAATTTAGATTATATCATGTGCATAAATTCATTACTTGGCACAGACACACCCTTTTTCCAGACATTTTTATCCTACAAATACAAGATTCCCTCCCTGTCCTCTTCTAAATATTTGGCACTGACAATGAAATCTCAAAGAGATTTTCTTGTTGTTTTAGATCCTTTTCTGTCAGAATGGCTCATAAGCTACTGTTTCAGACCGTTGAAAAGCAGGTAATATAATAACTCTGTACGTTGCTTGTGTTCTTCACATCGTAGTCTACAGCAGAATGAGTGGCAGTATAGTGAAGATGCCTGAATACAGCCATCAGTTCCTGTGTAAAACATGTTAGCAAAAGTGCATTGAGAACATGTATACCGGAATGCTAAAACAAAACATGCCTTTGCATTGTTTATGTGAATGTTGTCATAGCGATAAATACACTGCTGTGAAAAGCAATGACTTTTTGGAATCTGTGGGCAGCAGTACAAACTTGAGCAC